>LPNX010695557.1:167846-181440 GCA_001517045.1 Pseudotsuga menziesii
AGAAAAATGGGCACTGACTTCGAATTGTTTTTAGAAGGGATTCAACTATTGGAACAAGGTTAGACAAAAAGATAGCCTTTATGCTAGACACATATATTAATATTTAGATCAAGCAAATGTTAGTTGGTTTTTTTCTACACTCGATCAAAATCAATGTAGAATTCCAGTGGGATATCATTCTATGAACATCAAAGAAATTCATAAAAATTTCTACAGAAATCCCTTTATTAAGAGAAACAACAAAGGAAGGTTATGAAAATACACTTAGGTAAGTAACCAATAAGGAGAGACACTTCCACACTATACTGTTTTTTAATATCATCAAATTTTCCACCCTAAAAGTTGACATGACCTTCCAAATTACCCATCAAATGAATGGCCAAGAACAACTAGTCACCAATATGTAGCAAGAAGCGAAAAGCATGGTAATGAATAAAATACATAAATTCCACTCACTCAAGGTGCCTTCACTTAAGCGACGCTTATGAGGCTAGCCATCGCTTAAGCAACGCTTATGAGACTATCCGTCGCTTAAGCGACGCTTATGGCCACTTTTTCAAAAAAAAAAATTATCTTTGTGATTTTTGGTAGGTTTAAAAAAAGAAATCCACGCGCCGTCGGATTTTTTCGTCGGATTTTGGATCAAAATGTAGTAGTGGAAAGTGAATTATATCAGCATAGTACTCATCTGTGATCTGGATAGAGAACAACTGCGCATCTAGAAAATTGTCCTCTAGATTACTTGGCTCTTCTCCTGAGTCTATTTGCGACAGATGATCAGGTCCAGCGTTCAATATTCCTAGTTTGACAATGATTTCAAAATCATACTCCTGAAATAGGAGTAACCATCTGCAGATTCTTCCCCCTAACATTGGCTTATTGACCAGATACTTCAATGCGAAATGGTCAGTAAATATCTTGAACAAGGCACCCAACAGGTAGTGCCTGAACTTCTATAGCATGTACACCAAAGCTAAGCCTTCCCTTTCTGTTCTGGTGTAGTTCTTTTCTGCTGTCGATAGCTTTCTGCTGGAGTATGCAATAGGATGATCGATACCTCCTTCTCCTGGTTGCGTTGAAAAAATCCCTAGTGCGATGCCAGATACATCCACATGTACATGAAACGACTTAGTCCAGTCTGGAAATACTAATATGGGTGCTGTAACCATCTTCTCTTTAAGTGTGTTTAGACTCTGCTGGCATTCCTCATTCCATAGTAATTTTACGTCTTTCTTTAATAGTTTTTCCATCGGTGTTGTAATCTTTGCGTATCCCTTGATGAAATTTCTGTAGTACCCGGTATGACCAAGTACTGTCCTCAATTGTTTGACTGAGTTGGGTGCTGGAAGATTTACAATGATGGAAACCTTTGTGGGATCTACCATCAAGCCTTTCCTGCAGACAATGTGACCCAAAAAAATACCGAATGGCGCACAGAATATACATTTTTTCAAGTTTAGAGAAATCTGGTACTGCCTACATTTCTCTAACATTAGTCTTAAATCTCCTATGTGCTTGTCAATTAATCCAAATACAGTCCAATCATAAAAATAAACTTCTAGGAATTTATGGATGTATTCTTTAAATACGACAACTACTACTCTAGAAAAGATAGTTGGTGCATTCTTAAGACCAAAGGGCATTACCATATACTGGAATGAGCCCCATTCTATTGCAAAAGTGGTCTTATGTCGATCTTCTAGGTGGATTTTGATATGGTGATAGCCTGAAAATCCATCAGTGAAGGAGTAGACCTCCTGTCCTCCCACATTGTCTAGTACTTCATCAATGAAAGGTGTCGGAAATGGGTCATGAAGCAATGCGTCATTGATTTTACACAAGTCGACATAGATCCTGATGTCTCCTTTAGTTTTCTTTTCTTGTACGACCATGGGACTAACCCATTCGTTCTCTTCCACTGGCTCGATGATGCCTGCTGCTAGCATCTTATCGATCTCATCCTTAACTTTTTCTTTGTAGCATGGATTTAATCTATATGGACGCTGCTTGACTGGTCTAGCATCCTCCTTCAATGGTATCCTCATTACTCCCAGGTCTCCGACTATTCCCTTCATCTCTGTGAACTTGGTGGGAAATAGGTCCTGATATTCATGTAGCAAGTCTGCAATCTATCCGACTATTTCATCATTCCAATAGTATCCAATAGAGGCAAACTTTGGTTCTGTGTCTGTGCCAATATTGATCTTTTTAATCTTAATCGGCTCTATGATTGCTGGAATTTGTGGCTTTGGTCCATCAACATCGCGAGTCCCTTCTGAGTCCAGAATGTTGATGTTGCGAGGATCCTCATCCTCCTCCTCTGGTTCTGATGCGAAGTTATAACATTCTAGCGCCTCTTCTAACTGGATGGCCCACTTGGGTTGAGTATGTACTGGTAGGGTACAATCCTCAAATATATTAGTCTTTATTACATCTAGGGCCTGATCAACATTTGGATACTCAGATTCAAAAGTGAAGGTAAGTAGAAAGCTGTCTATTAGAAGTGGCCAAGTAGTCGTTCCCTTGCGCAATTCAATCTCTGTGTACCAGTTCCGTGGAACTATGTCCAAAGTGTGAATGAATTGGTGAACCCATTCATCCTCGGGAATGTCCGACCAATCCTGTTCACACGTCTGAATATGTGACCTGGGGTCACTTTCTCCTGTGTATCTCTGCTGGACATACTCTCTGTCGATAGAGAATCTGATCACCATCAATCTCTTAAGATCATCCCATGATGCGATATTCTCTTTATGTGCATACCACCATCTTGCAGGTGTGGCTCGTACTGCAAGGTCCATAGCTGCGATCCTCTGCTCATGAGGAATTTGTTGTTCAAACTGTGTGAGAAAGTCCTGGATATTTGTTAGACCATGAAATGATGGAATCTCATTGATCTCTATGCCAATCCATCACAGTGACTTAGTCATGTACGCACATCTACACGCTGAGACTTCATAAAGTCTGTTCTGCCAGTTCTCTAGACCAACATCCGAATCCGATGCTCATGAGCTGTCACATTACCAACTAATGTTCCCTTCTGCGGTTGGATTGATGTAGTCACTCTGTTTCACAGTCATCTGATAGAGTCTGTCCATGTTGCATGCCTCTTCCTATGCTCGGATAGGTTCAATGTATCTAGGACCCTGAAGAGGATCTAACGGTGCAATGACCCGGATTTGCGCGTCTTCAAAGGTCATTTGTATTCTCTTTAAGTTGATAACGGCCATGTTACTGATCACCCAATCAATGCCTAGTAGTGCTGGATATGGTCTACTATCGCTAATGATTTCTATAACTTCAAAGTCCGCAGAGCTGCGAACTCCATCAATGTGAACTGGTACCTACGATAATTGACCCAGGGGTGATACCCACTATTGATTAGCTAATCTGAGATGGATAGGCGATCTGACTAACTTAGGGCTACCCATCTGTTCCCATGTCTGCTTAGTCAGAAAATTTACCTCTGATCCTAGATCTAGGATCACCTCATCCATTTCAAATTCTCCAAAATGTGCTGTGAGTCGCATCCCTCTTCCTGTTCTTGTATGTCCCATAATTCTATGAACAGCACGCTATGCACTGCTCATGGAAGAAGATGGTTGACATTGATCTATGATGCGCTGAAGTTCTACGATAGCTTGCTCATTTCTCATGAGTTTTAAACAACTCTACAGGAAGGATTGTACACTTCCTGTCAACTCGTCCTCGTCACATGTGCCCAATGTGGTAGCCTGCGATATCTATACAGGGCTAACGCCACAAGGTGCTTGCTGCAGTATGCCCCTAGATGGTGGTACCTATGATCCTGATTGCATAGGGTCATCGAAGAAAGTCTTAGCTTCCTGAAATGTCTGTTTATTCTTCTGTAGGTCAAGTGGTGTTTCTTTGTTATGAGCTTTGCACACCCACTCCTGACCTGTGGTCTTTTCAGTAACCTACGATGTCCCATTGGTGGAAGCATCGCTGCGAGTCACAATGTTGACTCTTGGTTCTGGTTCTTCCTGCTCAGCAGCAATAATATGGATGTTCTGGTGTACTGCTGGCTTAGGTTCTTTGATCTTAGCTATCAAGGTAGGACAGTCTTCTATAGCGTGATCGTAAGATTTGCAATAGTTACATGTGGTGGTAGGGCTCTGACAGTCCCTAGCATAATGTCCTATAACTCCATAGTTGTAACAAGTGACTGGTCCGTGACCACGGCCAAAGCCTTCTCCCCGGCCAAAGCCTACTCCACGTCCTTGTCCTCTGAATCCTCCTCCATGGCCAACATGAGCCTAATCATACTGTGGTCCTACTGCTGGACCTTGTGTTTCTGATTGGACTCTGTACAAGTCTTGCTTGCTCCCGACCATGAGATCATAGGCTCGGCAATCATGTTCATCATGGCCTACGGACTTGCAGAAGACACAGTATAATTTCTTAGGTGTCTTCACATACTTCTGAAGTAGAGGGCACTGGTGAGGTAGGTGTCCTCTTGTTTTTCATATTTCACACCACGGCCCGTGGGTCTGTGGTAAGGGGTTAGGAGCCCCGGTTGCTATATATTCTACAAATACTAGACAATTATCTTTAGTATGGCCTTGTGCTTTACACTTTACACACCATATGTCTTGCGCAACCTCTTTCCCTTTCTTAAGCTCATGCATCTGTATCGTGAGATTAGCCAACTGGTTTTGCAGATTTGTCATACCTATGCTGGTTTCAGCTAGAGGTGAAGCCTCTAGTTTCATCGCCATATCCAATGCGTCGTCCTATGTCTGGAGTTTCTGCTGCATTAATGGTAGTCTAATGTGAGGGAGAAGTGATGCAATAAACCATTCCTTATGCTGCTCCGGCGCAAATTCAAAGGTGACTTGGTCTATAAGGGCTTTAAATTTTTGATCAAAGTCCCACACTGACTCTATAGGTAACTATTTAATGTCTTTGAGCTCTTTAATGCACTTTGACTCAGACTTAGGTTTCTTAAAATATTTAATCATGGCGGTCCTGACCTGGACAAGTGTTCTAGGTACCGCTGAGGTATACTTCATATACCATGTTAAGGCTCGTTCTCTCAGTGTGGTGACCAACTGTACAAGTTTACTATTATCATCATTGATTGCTTTAATGGTCCACATGGCTTCACATAGAAGCCAATGCTGCTCTGGGTCCTCTGCCCCTGTACCCTTAAAGATAGGTAGCTTCATATCATCCCCCATCCTATTTCTATGTGGTGGATGTTGATTTGCTGTGTTACTACCACTCGGTGGTGTAGGTGGAGGTGATGTAGCGGTAGTGTGTACTGTCTAGGAACTACTAGATGGAGTTCCTACGGGATTGTTCTGAGTCCCGATCTATTTATGTGGGGTATAAGGGTGGTAAGGGATACCCGCTTCTATTCTTTCTGTGGTACTGTGAATCTGTTGTCTAGTATTATCTGAACTGTTTTCAAATATGGGAGAGCTGAAATCTACTTTGTATTTCTTTCCACTACGTGTACGTCCAATGTCATCAAAATCACTTTCAAACTCTTGTGACATTACTATCTTTACTTATTCATCTGAAACTAGATCCATTGTTCCTTTTTCATGTAATAACATCTTAATGGACAAATTTAAATATTTTAGGTACTTACCGCGATATTCTTTGAAGAAGTACCGCTCAGCCTCGCTGAAGCTTTTTCTCTGTTCAACTGCAAACTCTGTGACGAAGCCTTCTAGCACACTCGCAAGACAGAAGTCTATTGTCCTCGTAATGGGATTATCAAGGTTCTTCACAGTTTGAATCAACTCCGGTGTCCAGACAATGTTTCTTTTCTTCTTGAATATGCTCGTATCAGTCAACTTTGATAACCAGTCGTAAAGCTCATTTCCAAAGGTCACAAAAAATATCGCATGCAGGTCTGTAACGATATGTTTTTGTAAATAGTCCTCTGTACTCAGTCTAGGACTCTTTTTCTCGTGTTCGGCAAACTCTTTCTCCTTAGACCCAACCCACTCATTGATTTCGTCTCTAGTAGGACGCCACCAGAACATCAGTGCTCAGTTTGTTCAAAACCGGCAACGGAACCATTTGTTGGTTGTCTGGGCAGACCCGGGTTTACTATAATGTACCAACAACACCCCTAGCTCACTGGCCCTTTCGGCAATAGACCACGGAGCATCCTAAAGTCTCACCCAAAGTGATCCTAATGGGTTGGCCAAAGACTCAAGTGTCTCGACCAGGTTCTAAATAGCGTCCTGTGTGCGTCTCGCAGCTCTGCTTAGCCCGCGAGATGTCTCTCTGCGATACGCATCTTCCTCTTACTCGCGATGAATCTATCATTTATCGCATCACCTCATCCTGGGCAACACGTAACTCTCTCCTACACTCAATCCTCAACCTGCGGTACCGCGCACCACAGCTCCTCTGATGGTGCGATATCGCCTCCCTACGATATCCTACCGCTGCGACTCAGCGTACTTAGCATACTGGTGTTGAACTTACAGTACTCAACACATGAGACTGTTTTACACTGCGACTCTTAACTGTCTTAAGTGAAACATAGACAAACTATTATACAGGATACTTAAAGACTTCAACTTGCATTTATCCTTTTAATATGCTATGAACTGAATAACACATACATACATTTACTGTAAGCAAAGTTCACGTAATGAATGATAGATATAACAAGTAAATACAATCACATGAATCAATCACATAACGGTCTTATTTTACGTGGTTCACTTCCAGGGTAGAAGCTACGTCCACATAACTGTGTTTCTATATTATAACTCAAGAGAGGTACACAGTTCTGCTGCACCGCATATGCAGCTAGAGATCTTCTTGGTAACTCCGCACACAGCCTAGAGCCCTTCTCTCTTAGATCTCTTCTCTATATTTCCTTCTTACAATATACTCTCACTCTCTCTCTCTCTCTCTGTGTCAATTCCTGCAGATTTTTACAATACAAAATAACAGTGAGCTAACAGACTACTGGACTCTCAGACTCGCTAATGTCTGAATAGCTACAGGTTACCCTAATAGCTCCAGAAGGACTGATCCGAAGGTCTCGCTATTACAACACTGTGGGCCTGTCCCAACAGTAACCCAAAACCCTAATTAGTGACAGTCGGCATATCTGTACTTGGGGTAGCCGTTTTCCATCACACCACTACTCTCTGCAGTCTTCCATGCTTCCCGGTGCTGACCATGGGTACTATGCACCGCTTCCCATCTTCTGTCCTTCGTCTTCAATACCTCAGCCTCATCGCTCCTTTTCTTTTATGAGGGTAGCTGAGCCCTCCTGTCTTCGCCGCTACCTTCAATGCAGTGGTTGAGCTCTCTCTTCTCGGCTGCTCAGGTACTGTCGTCTTTCTTGACTTCTCTATCCCAACAGTCATGGTTTTCGTCTCTGCTCTGCAGCTAGAAACATGCTACGACGTCGTAGCTTTACCTTATCTCTTCGTCTTCGCCAAACTGTCTATCCGCCAAAATGGCAGCTTCTCCTGTAGCTGCGGGACTCTGCTCCAACAGTGGTTACGGTAATCAGGCTTATGTGAACCAAAATTATCAGGGAGCGGGGCATCAACCTGCTCATCCTAGGCTCCCTTTCCTCGCAACGCTTAATATTCCTGACTTGTCGAGACTGACGAATGACCCCGTATCTCATGACGCGGCTTTGTTGGCTATCCCTAATAAGCTTCCCTCGGACATTCCCTAATTTGAGGGAAAACTAGGAGAATATTCGAGCGAAAATGTTACTACATTTCACCTATGGTGCTCTTCACATTCCTTACATGAAGATTCGATCCGTTTAACTCTATTTCAATGCACCCTTATAGGGCTTGCCGCAAAATGGTATATAGAGTTACCTATGGGACATTTGCATTGTTCGATGACCTAGCTATGACTTTTGTCAACCATTTCCAGCTACTAGTGCATTACGACATTGGTATGAAACTCTTGTCAACATTTCAGCAGGATAAAGCCACGCATATCTCGGACCATATCCAATAGTGGCATAGATGGAAGAGATTGATTAAAGCCTTCATACTGCCGGAGTTTCTCCTCAAATGGTTCCTTAAATCGTTACCGCCTTAAATAGTGAAGGATGTTTCTACATCCGAAGTTCAGAACGAGGAGCAAGCTATTTTTAGGGCACATGAATTAGAATTGATTTATGCTCAATCTGGTTTGTTATATGAGATCATTCCTAATGCTCTGTGTTCTAGTTTAAACCCTAAGGTTAAACCTGGACCACATGCCAATGACATTATTGGTTGTACGAGTGCCAAACCTACAGATTCGGTTGTGAAATAGGTTAGTCAATTATCTATCAACCAATCTTCCTTGGGACAAGCTACGGCTTCATCTCAACCCACCCAAATGGTGAGTGTGCTTTCGGTACAATCATCAGACCAGAAAGGTAACCAGCAACCCGGAAGGAATAAAAAGAAGGGTAAAAACAATCGTAAGGGTGGGAATAGGAATGAAAATGACAACTCTAATGACAAGAACGCCAAAAATGCTGGGGGGGCCAAGCATCCTAAACATAAGGTTAAGTTTCCTTACAAGTTGTGTAAGGATGACCACCTCACTCACTTGTGCCCTTGGATTGATGAATCCTCGAGATTCACAGCGCAGGGCCCAGCTGTGCTGACCAACCCTTTACCTCATAATAAAAACATGAACTCAAGGACCCATGATCAGTCTGGTGGTGATCAAGATCCACCAGAGACTAGTGGTCATGGTTGCATCAACATGGTCCGTGCTACTAAGGTTGTGACTCATGCGAAGGACTATGGTTTGTCACAACCAGAACTTGGAAAGGAACCTACTCCACTTGAGAGTCCTTTGCATATTGAAAAACCTGTGGATAAACCTGAAGTTTCACCTCACATTCCTAAGGGATTCCTTAAGCGTTCGAGGCATAATTCTAATGCCCAAGCTGCCTAGAATTATTCTATTGTCGAGGATTTGGGCCACACTCCTTGTGCGATGTCTGCACTTGAAGTACTTCAGAGGTGTCTTTCGCAAAGGAAGGCTTTGCTTTCTGCCCTAGGTGTGAACAATGATAATTCTTCCTCTGTAATCAAATTTGAAACCGTGGGACTTCAGCCTTGCTTGCCTTACTATGTGTCTCTCTTGATTCACGTAGAATGTCTTAACATGACCATCAAATGCACTGTGATTGACGAAGGCGTTACTGCTTCTGTGATGTCTTTGGCATGTTGGAAGGGTGTGGGTTCCCCCGAGTTATCTAAATATGGTACCATGTTGACTACTTTTAATGGAATATCATTTTGACCGTACGACATTCTTCCTTCTCTTAAGGTCTATGTGGGGGGGAAGACCATTGCGATAGAGTTCAAGGTGGTTGATGCGCCCCTTGACTACAATTTGTTGCTGGGTAGGAATTGGATGTACAGTATGCAAGCCGTAGCTTCTTCTCTATTTTGATTTGTATGCTTTCTGTTTAATGGAAATATAGTTATGATTGATCAAATGTCATTCAAGAATCTGCCAATTACTGCATCTTCGAGAGATTCCATCCCAATTGTAGAGCGCTCTCAGCCGACAACTGGGAGTGTGGGTGTTGGCATGTATCCATACCTTATGGGAATCTTTAGTTGTCTTGCACCTGTCCTTATGATAGGGTCTATTCCCGGTGAGGCTTCGTCATCAGTAAGATCGGTGTCTTTTCGCACAACATATATGGAAGATCCTTGGATTCTTCCTACACCGAGTCCTTTGAATGAGCCCATCGAGATGGACATGCTATTTCCTGCAACTATGATAGATTATCAAGCTAATATTCTATGTGTTGCAGAGCCTAGTCCTTCCTCTTCGTGGACAGAGGAGGAAGACCCGTATGTACTGCCTGCATGGGTGGTTCAGTCTTCTCACACAAAAGATTGCCTTGATAGGGTTTTTCCTTCTGATGAGGATATTATTGAGGCTATGTCTGGGGTTGAGCCACCTTGGGAAGAGTTGCATCATAGATCTTATTTTCTTCTCGAACTTGACCATCTAGAGTGTGAAGACTATAGGGAGATTATTTGTGAGAGAGTTGGTAGTCCCATTGTTCCGTTAAGCTCTACTAGTCCGATGGCTGATGGAAACATGGCGAATATATCTCCTACCATCCATATCAATATCTCTCGCGGTCCTGGAAATATTGAGAATGTCTATATTGGGGCAGAATGTTCCCATGCTAAGATTCAAGAGTACACCGAGCTGTTTCAAGAATTTCGTGATATCTTTGCTTGGTCTTACGATGAAATGCCAGGTATCAACCCTCACATTGTTGAACATGAGATTAAAACTTACCCCAATGCTAAGCCTGTTCGAAAATGCTTGCATGCAGTGAATCCTTGGAAAGCACCCATGATTAAGGCTGTGATAGAAAATCTGTTAAATGTCAGTTTTATCTATCCCGTTCCCTTGATGTAGTGGGTTTCAAACCCCATTCCGGTTGATAAGAAGCAGAGAACGATACGCATATGTACTAATTTCCATGATTTGAATCGTGCCTGTCCTAAGGACAATTTCCCCACACCGTTTATTGATCAAATTTTGGATGAGTGTGTGGGAAGCGAGGTATTCTCCTTTATGGATGGCTTTTTCAGATACAATCAGATACAAATTAAACCCGAGGACCAACATAAGGCTTCCTTTATTTGTCCTTGGGGAACCTTTGCATATCGGAAGATCCCTTTTGGCCTGAAAAATGCCGGAGCCACTTTTCAGCAGGCTATGACCTTGATCTTCCATGATCTCAAATCGATTATTGAAGTCTTTTTGGATGACCTTATTACTCATTCTCACATGAGATTGCGTCATTCCTACCATTTTAGATTAGTGTTCGAAAGGTGCCGCCATTATTTGGTCAGGTTAAATCCTCACAAGTGCATCTTTTGCGTGAAGTCTGGTCGCTTATTAGGATTCATTGTCTCCAAATAGGGTATAAGAGTCAACCCTTTAAAGGTTGAGAAAATACTTGAATTGTCTCCCCTGAAAAACATTAGACATCTTCAATGTTTGCAAGGCATGGAAAACTTATTACGAACATTCATCATGAATTTGGCCATTTGACTAGAGGATTTATGCATCTTTTGAAGAAGGACGCTACCTTTTACTGGGATGAGCAAGCCCAGGAGTCCTTTGATGCACTTAAACGAACCTTAGCATCGGCCCCGATGATTAGTCCACCCAACTATAGCCATGAATTTCTACTTTATGTGGCCGCATCCATGGAGATGATTGGTATGATTTTGGTTTAAGAGGATGAGGAGCTCCAAGAGCATGTCATATATTATCTAAGCCAAAACCTCATTGATGCGGAGATCCGTTATTTCCATGTGGAGAAGCTTGCCTTAGCTACCATCCATGCAGTTCAAAGATTGAGACACTATATTCTCCTTCGCCAGACCTTGGTGGTTTCCCATGTCAATCCATTTCAGTTTGTCCTCACTAGAAGGATGATAAGGGGAAAGTATAAGAATTGGATTATCATCCTGCAAGAATTCGATCTCGAGTTTGTTTCGGAAAAATTGAAGAAATCGTTGATTTTTGTAGAGCTTATATCTGATTTCTCAAGTGAGGAGGAGGAGGCTTGTGAAGATACATTTGTCTATGAGCACATCTTCTTGATCTCAACTTTGGATCCATGGTATGGAGACATTATCATATATTTACAAACATTGAAGGTCCCTACTCACCTCTCACGGGATGAACGACGACGATTATGTCACGTATCCAAGAATTACCTCATAGTGGATAACACATTGTACTGCCATGGGGTAGATTCCATTTTACGTCATTGTTTAACCCATGAGGAGGCTGAGCTTGTTCTAAATGGTTGCCACGGAGGGGCATGTGGTGGTCATTTAGCCGGGCTTTATACGGTCCAAAAAATCTTGAGAGTGGGTTATTTCTGGCCGTCAATCTTTAAATATTGTGTCAATGTGGTCAAGAAATGCCACCCTTGCTAGGTTTTTGCACGTAATATGCGCTCGCGTCCTGCCCCATTACATCCCATTATCACCGCCGGTCACTTCACTAAGTGGGGGATTGATTTCATGGATTGCAACCCAGCTTTAGCTGGGGGGAATCATCATATTATTGTGGCTATTGACTACTTCATGAAATGGGCTGAGGCTATGCCTACAGTTAAATTCAATGGTGAGATAGCCGCACACTTCGTATTCAACCAAATTATTACTCGGTTCGGTATTCCGAAAGAGCTTGTCACTGACCATGGTAGGCACTTTCAGAATCGCATGATGGAAGAGTTGGCCTCGAATTTAGGGTATAAGCAAGAGTATTCTTCTTCTTATTACCCTCAAGCGAATGGACAAGTTGAAGCAGTGAATAAATCACTCAAGTCTATTCTCCAACGAACTATCGCACAAAGCAAGACTAATTGGCATATTATGTTGTATCCTGCTTTGTGGGCTTATAGGACCGCGGTTAAGGCTGGGACCGATTTTTCTCCATATCAGCTTGTACATGGAGTGGAGTCTATATTACTGGTTGAGTGCAAAATCCCTTCTTTGAAGCTAGCCATAGAGCTCTTACCGAACACCTCTCCATTGGAGGAATGTTTGGTCCATTTAGAGCAGCTTGATGAGCAGTGCCAAGATGCTTTAGTGGATCTAGAAGTGAATAAGTGTCATGTTAAGGTCCAGTATGATAAATCTATCTGTCCAAGGAGGTTTAGTGAAGGAGATTTGGTCCTTTTGTGGGATCAAGCTAAATAACCCTTGGGGGTAGGAAAATTCAACCCCATGTGGCATGCTCCTTACGTAGTTAAATGTGTGTTAGAGAAGGGTGCTTATGAGCTAGTATATTATGAGGGGATGGCCTTGGCGGAGCCTAGAAATGGGCTCTATCCTAAAAAATACTATGCATAACTTTCAGCCAGGGCTGACTACTGTATATTATTTTACAGCAGTTTGCATGGTTAGGTCTTTCTTATGATGATCAGGTTTGTTGATTAGATTCCGTTTCTTATGGCAGATGTCAATGGAGTCTTCCATCTATATAGGATTCATGGATGGTGCAAGCCATCACACTTAACACTCAGCCTCTGCTGCTTGGGTGATTTATACTCCTACAGGTTAGGTATTGTTTTCAAGAGGTGTATGTTTATGGCCCTCTTCAAACAATGTTGCTGAATATAGTGCCATTATCGAGCTTCTACGTGATGCCATTTCACATGGTGTTCTATCTCTTGAGATATGTCTTGATTCAGAGTTAGTAGTGTCACAGCTTAATGGCCTATATCATGTTATAGATCCAACATTATTACGGAGATTCTTACATGTGATAATGTTAGAATGACAACTTGACAACATAACATACATACATGTTCCAAGAATTAATAATCAAGTTGCTGACTCATATTCTAACTACGTGTTAGATTGGCATTTGTTTCATAGATAATAAGCTCATCAAAAACATACATTTTTACACATGTAAATAAATAAATCGATCATCATAAAAGTTTTTTCATTAAAACATCTAAAATGTGATAATACATAGTGTCATAATACAAAAATGGGGCTCTCGAGCCACCAAAATATAAATACACGGTAGTACAAAATGTATCACTCCCAGGTATCTA
>LPNX010695557.1:183647-195085 GCA_001517045.1 Pseudotsuga menziesii
ATGCTGGCCTATTTCGCTGGATAGATCTCCCGAAAATGGTAGTGGATTTCGCTGGATAGATCTCCCGAAATTTGCTGTTGAAGTTCTGAGCTCAATTGGGTAAAAATTTCAAATGTTATATAATGTTTTGAATTTTTTATTATTTATGGAAATTTTTCAAATTTTTGAAAATTTTTACCCCCTTTTCTATAGTTTGGACCGTTTCTAATCCTTTTGGACCGTTTTTTACTAATATATGATGTAGGAGACTGTTTTGAGCGTCGTTTTGACCATTGTGTTGACCTATTCATGCCGATTTCAGGTATCATGTCTAAACTAGCATATAGGTTAGGTTTCACCACCATTTTCATTTTGCATGACCTTATGACCATTTCATTATAACTGTAGGTACGAACCCATTCTATCTTGTCACTGAACCTTCTTGTTGTTTTAGAAGTGGCATGATTAGAATTGTAGAGCTTGACCTTACATGGGTGCCCTAGTTAGCTCCTTAATTGCATTTGGTGCCAATGTCGACAATTTTTTCCTTTAGGGTGTGGGAGTTCGTTGTATAGTATTGCCATGAAATTTTGCAAGAGCCTCATACTCCTCTTGATCTTATGCTGGCCTATTTTCTCCAGACTCCCTTATGTCAAGTTGTAATTGCATTATCATGAGCTTTTCCTGCCTTATTAAGCCTTATGTCGGCTTCCCTAACTTTGAGTATCAGCCATATATCCTGAGCTTGTCTTCTGTTTATCCATGCAGAGCCATTTTATATATCCTTTGCAGCTTGATTCCCTATTTTACCGGGGGGGAAGGGGGACTTTCCCCTGAATGTCGCTATCCTACACATGTATCCTTGCATCGAGCATAGGTATGTTCCACTACTTGGAACTAGTTTGTTTGCCTATTTGACACTCGTCTCCTCCTAGTCTATAACTATAAAGCAATTTTATTCCTTTTCAATATTTTCAAATATTTGAAAAAGTCCAAAAAAAAAAAATTAAAAAACCAAAAAGTTGGACAAGGAAAGATGTTATCTTTGGCAGCAGTCGAGTCATGTCGCCTTCGAACGGAGCACTATATATCACATCCATTGGTTGGGTTAATAGTTTGACTTTAGGAGTTGTACTCGTTTATCTGAGTTTATCTCCACCAACTGGTTAAGCTTCTAGTCCCTATGGAGCCTCTATCGATGCCTCCTATGTCGCAGAGATGTCCCAGTTTTTCATATTGATTCTATGCTACCTACATTTAGTCACCATTTGCCATTATGCTCTTGTTTGTAGGAAGTTGAAACCTGATTCGGCCATTCCTCAGTTATCTTGACTTTGCATGTCGGCCATTCCTGGTATAGTTACTGGTTCATGCAACTTATGATCGAGTCCTTCCACATTATACAACTTTGTTGAGTATCTCATGTTGGATGATGGGGGATGCCTTAATTCCCTCCTTCTAGCAGATTTCATCCCATCGACTTCAGATCATTTATTCTAGGATAGGAATCTAGAGTGATTTTCGAGTGCCTTGAGACTTGCAGTCATCAGTGGTAGGTTCTCTCACCATCGATATTTCTTTGGGAATACATCAATGTCCCCTGATCGATGGATTATCTCAAGTGTTCAACCTCAACACATTTATTCACACTTGTTAGTTTGAACTCTAGTACCTTGATTCCCATTTTCATTATCGGTGGGTGATCTCGCGTTTGTTAACAGTATACATCAATGACTGGTAATCAGACGATGGACTACTATGTTCGACCTCGACACCTCTATTCACATAGTAGGACATGTACTCGTAGTGGTTTGTGTAGAAGACCTTCCATATTGGTGGCATCTCATATATGCTACCTCCTTGATTGTGCCAGTTTTCATGAGATTTCAGCTCTCGTGACTTGATTTCAATATATGTCAGACATTTCTAGCCATTATGGAGATCTTGATCTATTGTATATCTTTAGTCTTGATGGAGATCATGATCCTTTGTATATATTCATTATGGAGATTTTGATCTATGTATATTGTATGTGGTGATGACCACACATGTTATATTGTATCATACCTATTCTTGGCCATTGTACTCTTATGTATCTGGGACTGCTATATGTATTTATAGTTATATGCAGAGTTGTATCATTGTATAGTGTTGATTGGATGGCTGGTTCTTCCATTGGGTTCTTCATCACTTCATTTCTAGGATGGACTTATAATGTATTTCGGCCATCGTATGACCTCTCTGACCTCACACATTAAGGGGCATCTGTTATAGCTTATTTTACCACACATGGTGAATCACACTTTTATGGCCTTCCCTGTTCCTATGCAAACTCCTTAGACCCCATGGACCATTTTTTTTCCATTGATGTTTCCTAGATCATCCCTAAAAACATGCTTAATTTGCTACAAATGACTTTTAAACCCTGTATCGTGTATATACATGGGTTTGACCTCTAAAACCACATACATCGGGATGTGTGAAAAAGGCCAAATTATTTTGGAGTTTTCCTTGATGTGGATCTGACTCACTGGTCTCCTGGCCTTCCATATGCCTTGAGATCGCTCGGATTCGACCTTTCATTACCCCGTTGAAGAGCTATATAAGGAACCCTTTGGATACATTGAAGGCATATGAGGAATTGAGAGAAAGAAAAATATAGTCCATTGTTGCTGGAACTTGTGCTTGAGTCTGCATCCCCTTTGTCCCTTAGAGCACTTTTGTGTTCTTCCCAAGCTTGCCTTTTGCTTGTGAGATTGCTATCGAGAGATGGAGGATTGAAGTGGTGGAGGCCCAAGTAGGGGACTCATATTCTTTGATTCACAGATGTGTCGACAATGGTTGTATTCATTGTAATCTCTGATTTTATATTAATAGAAATATATTTTCTTGTCCAATAATGTGTGTTTGAATGAATATTTTATCCATGGATGATTTCAAATGCTTATATGTTATTGATTATATATGCTAGAGTAGAGCTAACATAATTATATATAGCATGCTTGTCTTGTTTATTGAATGTTGAGGAAGAAATTTCTCAATTCAAGCTAGAGATGTAAAGCTCAACATGGATCTACATCAAACGTTCGGAATAAGGTACGAATCAAGATCCTTTAGTGTTAGTTGTTTGATTTCTCTTGCATATAGGAAATGATTGATTTCTGGAGTTAAGCTGTCTGTTGTGGTACCCCAAGCCATAGGAATTTCTCTCCATAACACAAACACTCACTCTTGGCTGGTTTTGGCTAGAGTTTTGATGTTGTAACATAATCTTCCTCCTTTTACCCATGAGGGGGGGGGGGGGGGGGGGTTAGTATTTAAAGCCATGGGAGGATAAAGTAGGTTGAGGATCTCATGGGTGAGGTGGAGGGAGGATATTATAATGATGGATCTCGAGCTCAGATGGTCTTGAACCTTAGGGTGAGGCTCCATGAAGCCAAGATTCAAGAAGCCTCTTGAAGATTCTCTATTTTCCTTTTAAAATTTGAGCACTGCTCTTTGTCCAATGGGATAGAGCGTTACCAAGGGAGCACCGCTCATTGCATGAAGGTAAGTTTCGGTGGAATTGCTTACTGCTCAAGGGAAAAATTAGTTACACATAGAGGTACCACACCTTTACCAGAGGGAAAGTGTGGTGGTGGCCAAAGGTGTAAAATTAATTATCGTAACCCATTTTTAACTTCACAACTTGAGGATTTGAGGAAAATACTGATACTTGGATCTCATTACATGATGATGATGAGAAATGTGTGTAACATAATCCCCCCCAAACCATGATGCTAGAGGGATAGGATAGGTGAAGGATTTAAAAGAACAAGTTATCACTTCGAGGCAAGATTCCACTAATCATATATATTCAATAACCAAGCTTATCCCACAGTACATCAACACTTAGATTCATGTCCATATGTCTCTCGACATGGTTACCGACCAATACATTGCAGATCCATGTGAGATTATAAACAATCATGGCTACTAGAATACAATGTAGATCCATGCAAAGAAGACTCAAACTTGGACATAACTACTAGACATACAATGTAGATCTATGTCATATAGACACAAATTTGAGCACAACCATGACCATACGAATGTGGATCCATGCTAAGACTCATACAAATACTCCATCGCAACCTGGGGAAAACAATGAGTGCTTGATAGATACTGTGGGTCTTCGTCTCATCTTCAACGAAGTATGATTCTATCCATGTGATTACATGTCTTGATGTCGAACATAGTAGAAACCACTTGATTACCGGTTAATGATGAGAACTATTAACAAGTGTGAGGGGGATCACCATTGATGTTGATGATTCAAAAGGTACTCTAGTACATTCCTCCGAATGTGAATAGATGATTTGATGTTGAACACTCAGTTGAATCTGTTAGCACTCAGAATTGCACCCTAGGTTGTGGAGGGTGAATCCCAAGGTAAAAACATAACCACTTTAAGAAAGGGAACCAACCTCTTCCTTTCTAGAGAGGGATCTCTCACATATTTTTATCAGGGATAGATACACAAAAAAAATAAAATTTAGATGTGTGGGTGATTGAAATAAAGCAAGCATTCATTGGGATATGGAGTCACAAATATCAAAGAATCACAGAACAATTTGTAGGTGAAACTATACAAAGGCAAGGTAACATTCAATTACAGTCAATATGCTGTTGGTTTGATGATAAAAGAAGAAAGATGGAAGTCCATCAACACAGAGCATTGGAAAGATGAATTCTATATCAATTTTGGTGGGAAAGCTTGGTGAAAAACTAGAACAATAGCCAAATAATAACAATATGAATTCTAAACTATTATACACTCGTTCTAGATCTAAAGGAAGACATAATGCAAATTTAAACAAGAAGACACGCACATAAATAAAGGAAATTACGGACTGTAACTATGACATACACATGAATCTTTGTAGCAACAGACCCACATTCAGATCTAGCCATTTTTATTAAGGGTAGATCTCAAATTACATAACCCCAAACCCCACAGGTTCCAACCTCATCTTCCTCTATTGAGCGTATATTTATAGTATCTTAGGCTCGCGAGACCAACCTAGAAACAAAGCCAAAATGAGTTACATGTAGAAATCAAGATCATAACAATTTCAATGCTCTAACATATTTTTCATGATCATAACAAACCAGAAAAGCATGCTGAGACGCGCATGATGGACAAAAATGGGAAACTAAACACCCAGAAACCATGACTGTTGGATGAAAACGATGGCTCAGGACCTCCTTCATTGTTCTGCAACGATTTTCTTCATGCATGCATCTTCACCTATGAAAAATTTTCTGAACTGTTGATATTTACCTGCTCAAATCCTGACCGTTCAATGTTGCGTCTCTTTAATATTTCGCAGACTTGAAAGGTAGATTTATCCATGCTAGTTGGATCAGGGGAATAGACCATGATCGTAGATCTGATCTTGTTTAAATATCAACTATTGAAATATGTCGATCTTTAAGCCATTCTAAAAATATGGAAAGTTAATTTCCAGGAGCATGCTGGATCAACATAATTTATCTCTACCGTAGATATGGATCAACCTTGATCTGAGTCGTTGAAACCTATAGGCCCTTTAAACGATTCCACAGATTTGGAAAGTTATCTTCTTCGTGCAAGTTAGATCAACAGAATCAATCCCCATTGTGGATTTGATATCAGGGATGATTTGGACCGTTGAAAGTTGCAGGGCCTACTTGGATTGTCGATCTGAGATCAAAGATGTGGGCTGCGAAAAGTGGGATGTGGGATTTCCACCTTTTCCGCCACCAAATTTTTTCACTTCCACCTCTTCTCCTCCATGATTTTCTGGAAAGAGAAAAGAGTAACTTCAAATTTTTGTAAAAGGTGAATCTGAATTTTCCATTTCTGCCTTTCCACCTCTGCACTTTTCCAAGAAGCGGAAGACGAAACTTCAACTTTTTGTAAAAGGAGAATCTGACTTTTCCTCTTCCACCTTCACACTTTTCTGGAAAGCAAAAAATGAAACTTTAAATTTTTGTGAAAGGAGAAACTAACATTCCACTTTATCCCTTCCACTTCTTCCTTTACACCTCCACACTTTTTCAAAAAACGTAAAGCAGAACTTCAACCTTTCGCGGATGCAAATTTTGGCTTTTCTGCTTCCGCCTTTCCACTTCCGCACTTTTCTAGAAAGCGGAAAGAGGAACTTCAACTTTTCAAGCTGAAATTCTTAAGTTTCCTGCTTTTTGAGTTTTCCCTCTCTACTTTCTTCCAGACCGTTGATATTTGCATACGCACTCTAAGCCATCAAATCATGATCACAAAAAGCAGAAATTGAGACTTGCACTTTCCTATGGCCGAAACTTAGCATTTCTCGCTTTCTGATCTCCACCCTTTGCACCTTTTTGTATCGTCAATCTACGTGGGATATTTCTGGAATATTGGATCTCGAACTGCGGAAAGCGAAAGGCGCAAGTTCTCATTCTTTACAACCAAACATTTGTATGTTCCACTCCAGGCTTTTCGCTTCCGTCTTTAGCGAAAAAATGGAAGGCGTATTTTCCAACCTTCACAACTGCAAATCTACCTTTTCTACCTTTGCCTTTCCACTCCCATCTTTTCTTTCCACACCGTTGATCTTGGGTGAAAGCTTCCTAGGTCGTCAGATCTTGATCGTGTAAGGAAGAAGTCAGGTTTTCCACTTTTGTAATCAATATTTAGTCTTCTCCGCGCTTCGGCTTCCGATTTTCTTTGGGAGGAAATGAGTTTTTAGCCTTTGATCTTCTTCATTGCACATCTAGGCCATCTATTTTCTATCAACAATCAGCTAAGGGTGGATTCCTTCATTTACATGCATTCCAAGGTAAAAAATCATAATTTCTCTAAGTATTTGGCATTCTTAACCTAGAAATGTCCCTTCAAACACCTGTAGATCCTCATTAACAATCTTTAAGGTTATATGATATGAAAATTTACAAAGCTTATTTCACCATCATTGGCCAAATCCATTACCCATTATTTATCCCAGAAATGGTGCTAACAACTAGCTCCAACTTGATATGTGCGCTATCCTCCCTACGAGGTAGCAAAGAACCCCATAGACCAGGTGGAAAATCGATTGGGTGGCTCCAAATATTTCCTGAAATTCCCAACATTATTCCGAAAACAAAAACTAAACTAATGTTGAAAAAAATGGAAAAATTACTGACAGAAATTCTCGTCATGTAGCGCTTATTTACACCTACCTACCCTTCTTACTGAGCATCATGCCCAGTCATGTGACTTCTGAATTCTAGTGAAGCCAATCAAGCAAATGATCCCATAGACAAACTTTCTCCTCATGCTTGATCATAAAATGAGATGATAGAATTAATGGCAGAAAAACATGATAAAAAATTTATATTTACTGTAAAGAGATAACCGGGCATTACCACTACAAAGCTTCTCCATGTACTCTACCAATGGATCATGATAACCTGCAAAATTTTCTGTTATTTATTTTCCATGACAAAACTGTTCCAACTACAACTCCTCTAGGATCCTACCAAAATGGTCTTCAAGAAAACCATGCAAGGAATTCTCTTGGCTATTTGCAAATGAGAAATCAACTTTTTCATATAAAATCTCTGAATTTAAAACTTGATTCCTTATAAGTGTTTCAATTAAAATAACATTTTGTTCTTCAATAGAATCAGGCAAATTAATTTCTGAATTTAGAAAACATAAAGAAGTATCCCATTTGGAGTCCTCCTCTTCTTCTTGGTGATCCAACCCATTATCACAGTTTGTTGTTTGAGGTACATCATCTAAGTGGTCATCCTCACATTCATCATACTTAGGCATGCTGAAATATTCTTTAAAAACATTACTAATAGAAACTTCAACATGTTGATTACACTCTTCATAAAGGAAATTAGGATGAATCTCTTCATGTATATCACTAGGATGGTTATCTTCTTGCTCATCAAAAGAAGGATTGGAATGCAAATTAGGTTCTAGTTGTTCATTTTTCTCATCTCCTTCTTTGTGATTTGACATCTCATGGAAAGTTGTTGTCTCTTCCATAGGATAGGATTGGTGGCATGATAGTTTATCCTTTTCATTATCTATTTCTGGGAATTTTATATCTTCAAGTTTTTGTGTTTGCATAGATATTTTACGTATATATCTCAGCAATTCAAAAGAATCATAACACAAAGGAAAACTTTCGCCTTCAGCACACTCACTATCTTCTATGTTTTCATCCCTTTGACTCTAGATTGCAATGGAATTTTCTCCATTAATAGGCCCTACAATTACAAAATCTATAGCTGGTTTTTTAGGCATAACATTCAAGTAGTCCTCCTCATACTTATTAGATATTGGTGGACTAAAATATTTTTTAAAACCATCACTAATAGGGCTTGTAACATGATGATGACATTCTTCATAAAACGTATTCGGTCTTTGAAGAAATTGCAGCTGTGAAAGGGTGACTACTTATTGGACATGGGCAGCCTCTTCTTGTAACAAAATTTCAGGAGTTGAAAGATATGAGGAACAATCTGATTGACATTCCCAACTTCCCTCTTTTCCACATAGAGAATGACAAGAATGCTGCAAACTATCATCAGTATTAGAAATAGAGGCATAGCTAGTTGAAACAGAGTTTTGGCTTATGTCCCTTTCAGGAAAGGAAGACATTACCAACTGCTGGGAATATTCTTGAATATCATGGAAATTGGTTTGTATTTATTTTTGAGCTGAGTATTCATGTAAGTTCTCTAATACCTCTTCATCCATATACTGATCATCACCACATTCATCTTTCACATTTTCAATGAAATATTTTTTGTGTGTGCAACAATATTGAATTGACAGCAAAGAGGGATACCGATCTTTGAAATGTTCATGAACTACTATATGAAATTTTTCAAGGGAGGATAAACTTCCTGATGGTAATCCCTCATACCATTACCTTGCATTTTCTTCTAAACTAGCCATCTTTGCAGCAACATGACCACATTCGGATCTGTCCATTTTTATTAAGGGATGACCTCAAATTACATAACCCAAAACCCCAAAGGTTCCAACCTCGTATCCCTCTATTGAGGGTATATTTATAGTATCTTAAACTCCCAAGACCAACCTTGAAACAAAGCCAAAATAAGTTACATGTAGAAATCAAAATCATAACAAATTCAATGATCTGGTAGATTTGCCACGATCATAAACAAAGAAGAAAAGCATGTTGAGACATGCATGATGGACAAAAATGGAAAGCTGAACACCTGGAAAACACTCCTGTTGGATGAAAACGATGGCTCAGGACCTCCTTCGTTGTTTTGCAATGGTTTTCTTCATGCTAGCATCTTCACCTAAGAAACATATTCTAAACCGTTGATCTTTACTTGCTTAAATATTTCCCATTCAATGATGTGGCTCTTTAATATTTCACAAACCTAATAGGTTGATTTATCTGTGCTAGTTGGATCAACGGAATCCACCATGACTGTATATTTGATCTTATTTAAATATCAACCATCGAAATATGTCAATCTTTAAGCCATTCCGCAAATCTGGAAAGTTAATTTCTGTGAGCATGTTAGATCAACAGAATTTATGTCTTCCATAGATTTAGATCGACCTTGATATGAGTCATTGAAACCTACAGTCCCTTTAAACAATTCCACATATTTGGAAAGCTATCTTCTTTGTGCAAGTTAGATTAGTAGAATCAATCCCCATTGTGGATCTAAGATCAGGGATGATCTAGACCTTTGAAAGTTGCATGGTCTACTTGGACCGTCGATCTGAGATCAAAGATGTGGGCTATGGAAAGTGGGATGTAAGATTTCAACCTTTTCCACCACCAATTTTTTTCTGTTTCCACCTTTCCTCCTACGCTATTTTTTGAAAAGCGGAAAGCAGAACTTCAACTTTCTGTAAAAGGGGAATCTGAATTTTCTTCTTCCACCTTTTTTTAGAATAATCAACCCATAGTTTACCCACTTAGACATTAATTCCGTTATTTTGGTCTTATTTGCCTAGTTCATGTGTCCCACCTTGTGCAAGTTGCTATTTGCCTATCCATAGAGGTAAAACTTGCCTTATTTGACTCATGTAGCACATGGGAGAGCTAAAGGAATCAATTCTTCTTTATTCCTGGCCTCCTAGGCACCCTTCTGCTTTTTCTGCTTTATTGCCTGCTTTTTCAGTGTTTTAAGGCAAAAGGAAAAGCTAGACTAGGTGAGGTTGACTTGTTTTTTGTCCTACACATCCTCCTCTCTTTTCTACATGAAAAAGCATGTATGAGCTGCCATTCCACCACTCTTTAGCTTTCCTATTCCTTTTTTCCAATTCATGAGCTCCATGACATATTTGGGATCAACTTTTTACACCTATGGGGGATTTGCTTATTTTTGGTAAGCCTGCTTTATGCTAGATTTGGATGCATCCTCATGCATTCGATTTCTTGATGTATTATATTTATTCAGCAACCTATTTTATTATAGGGTTGGCTATTGTACACTCAGTTAATACAATTTAGTGTTACATCTCCATATTCAGTCTCTTTTGTGAGCAATTTTGCATGATCAATTCATAATTGTTGTGAGTAAAATTAATCTATTGCTGGCCTTAATTTACACATGGTATCAGAGCCATTGTAGGTTGTTTCTCTCCTTCAAAAATTGTTTTGCAGGTTCGACATCAAAGACTGGGAGCCTTCTACTGACAGCCGGGACAGATTTTCTAGAGCTATGGATCAATCACAGAAAACTATCTTGACTCCCTTCAATTTGTTTGAATGGAAATCAGAGATGGAGATACTATTGAGAGCGAAAGGCCTCTACAGGGTGACTATGGCAATAGAAGCAGAGCCCAATGCAGCTGCAGAGAAGATAAAATGGCACAACAGGAGGGATGAGGCTTATGGCCTCCTGTTCCTGAGTATTTCCAAAGACCTCCTTTTCCATCTCGATGGATTGACATCACCGAATGAAGTATGGGAGAAGCTTGCTGATATTTTTGGAAACATAGATGAGATGAGGGGACATCAAATCGAGAATGAGCTGATTTCTTTGAGTCCAACAAGCTTTGAATCCCTGCAGCTATATTTCTCCAAGTTCAAAGCACTAGTTTTGTAGCTGAAATAGTGTGGTATTGAAAAGAAAGATGATCAGCTCGTACTGGCCATCCTCTCGAAGTTGGGCCCTGATTATTCAATGTTTGTTTCGACCTTCTATGCCACAAAACTAACAGCTCGAACCTGGAAGATGCCTAGCCTTGCAGATTTCATGGAATCTCTCACACAAGAACAGGACACGCTGGTGATGATGGGCACCATCAAACCATCCAAAGATCAAGCTTTGATTGCTGGAGATTCGAGGGTGTATTCAAAAATAAAAAAGAAAGCTAAAAAGCCACCTGAGCAAAAGAGAGACAAGAAACAGTCTCTGGAGGATCAACAAGGTCCCAAGAAGAATAACCAGAAGAAGAA
>LPNX010695557.1:204912-216426 GCA_001517045.1 Pseudotsuga menziesii
ACAAGATAAAATATCTTGAGTTTTACGAGTGTGAAGGAAAGCAAGATCACTTGGAAAGATCCATTTGGTTACGAGAAATGGGACTTACAACAATAAACTCGTTTCTTTGTTCTTAAGTGTTTAACGAGCATGACAAAGACACAAAGTACACTCGGAATCTTTTTCATGTTTAGGTCCAGAGCATGAAAAAGAGAAAACTAAGCTCAAACCGGGTGTTCCTTTTCCGTAAATTTAGTCCCTCAGGTCCGGAAAAGTGATAAACCTATACCTGAGAATACTCTTCTCAATTCAAAAGAAAAGAGAGTGATCCTTTCTCATATTATTCCACATGGTCCGAGAAAGAGATAACCTACCACCAACGTGGATGCCCGTTCACATATTCTTAACGAGCTTGAACGAACGAGTTAACTCGGCAGTCAAGTCTGTTTTGAAGGAGTTATACCTGGGCCTAAAGAAACTCCATAAGGGTGGGGAGTCCTATAAAGGGATAGCTTGTAAAAAGAGATTCAAAAGAAGCTCTATTTGGCGTGAAAAATAGCTAAGAGGATACCCCTGAACCTGGAACAGTGGCGGCATGAGTACCAAAGGATGACAAAGGCATATAAGAAGGATACTCATGAAAGAAAGGTCCTAGCCACAGAGGAACAATGGTAAAGACAAGGGACTAATGGCTTAGAATAGCATAGTCTATGGCAAAATGTTGAATGCTAAGGTTAATGTGGAGTGAAAAGATGCCAACATGTATTGGAAATAACAAAACCACCCTATTGGAGAAACAACACTTTGTAAGAAGTGATAAACCTGTTCTAAGGCAAAAAAAGTATGGTATTAGTTGATTGACATTTCAAACTATAGAAAAAGACCCACTTTATGAAATATAATTTCTATAAATAGGTTGAAAATTGAAACAAACTCACCATTTGAACTTTTGAGCCATAAAAAACAAGTTTTACCCTCTACCTTTGATCGATCATTGTGGACAATTGGACCGACGAAATCGAAATCCGCCAGCTTCAGGTAAGCATACACCCTAAGATCTTCAAATTGATCCAAGTAAATGTTAAGTTTAAGTTTAAATTCAATATTTAAAAGCATCCTAAACTGTAGCAGGGCGCATCCGCGGGTTGCTGATATGGAAACTCGCGGATACACGTTATATCCACGGGTTGCCTAACTAGACAGCCGCGGATGGTACGCGACATGTCTAAATAGACAGTTGCGGATACTGTGTGGAGGACAAAAACTTAAATATATGTAAAAAAATTTGAATTTTGATATGGAAATACTGAATCAAAATGATTTTATTTGCTAGATAAAATATGGTTCTGGAGTGGAGGGAAAGGGAGCACAAAATAATGGACCAAGCGGTGCTCCAAAGTGCACCCACCATATAGGCATTGAGAACTAGTGGGCTATTGAAATTATTTTGTACATCACCCATGAGGGCCAATGTCTGCATAATTGATTTCATGGTCAATTATTGGGATCATGATATGGGGATGTTCAATCTACAAGGTGAAACCTTAGAGCTTACTGTGGAAGACATATATTTCATTACCGGGTTGTCACGATGGGGAGCACCGGTGAACTTGGAGGGCACTGGCAGGGGCGGTGACCCCTTAAGTGTCCAAAACTATGTAGACATATTCTATACACCGGGTACTCAGAGAAGAGGAACCAGCGTTCCAATTGTAGATATCCAAGATTTTACTCTCCAGGTATTAGCTAGTACCATTGTGAGACTTTCAGGATCAACATCTTTACATTTGGCCACCAGGAATCAAATGAGGGTGGCAGTTGACTATTTTAGAGGTGCTCTCTATGATTGGTTCTCGGGAGTTGCCTCCATCATGAGGAGACAAATATTCGACTGCAAGAGAGGAAGATGAAAGAATTTTGGCTATGCAAGCATATTAGTGGCGTTCTTCTTCTTCGAGAGTACCATCATTGAGCCCCGCTATACCTTTACCGATCAGATCTCCACGTCAGCCAAGGCTGAGCAGGTGGGGAGACATCTTCCTCCGTCAAGGAGGAGGGGACTCAATACACAGTGTCTATGATGATGACTTCTACACATGGTGGGAACGACAACTACTAGCATTGGAGCAGTTTCCATATTCCGGGATGGATTTCCGAGGTGACCCTGACCTTGTCCTCCCTCTAGGAGGAGCATGGGGAGAGCTAGGTAAGTAATTTTTTAATTTTTATCATTTTCAAATTTTTATGAATTTTTCAATGCTAGATATATACATATGTACAAGTATTAACCCTATTCATGTGTCAAAATGCAGATATTAGACCGGTCCGCCCTGAAGGACACCCTCGCATGTTTGTTTGTCCTGTCGTGGGCGAGGATCTAGGATTGATCAAGGTACTAGAGGGGAAGTTGGCCAGGCTGACCCAATGAGTACCTACGATGCAGATTGAGCATATCCCTACAGCCATGCAGGAGTTTTTTGTGGGGGTTCCACCGGTTTGGCTACGTCTTTTCAGACGAGTAGTTAGAGCAGTGCTCGTATACATAGATGCGGTGGAGGCTGCTGAAGCCGAGGAGGCTGAGGAAGCCAGAGTGCAGAGGGACCATGGGGACCAAGGAGGTCCTAGTGGCCAGGGAGTCCCTGCTTAGTTCTAGGGCATTTTGATGGACTATGATCCACATTTTTGTACATTTTGTATATGACGGGATCTAAGGATCAGACTTGACCTATCTACAGACAGATATTTTACATATATATATATATATATTGATGTTTGTTGTCAGTTTATTTACAAATGTTTTTCATATGTCTGCTGAATATTTTTATAAAATGTGTGTGAGATGCCAATCCAAAATGTAATTAGCATATGCATCAGTCAATGAATTTTGGTTTCGTGGAATATGATTGAAAGTAATAACCTCAAAATGTCTTTCCAATAAACAAATTTGCATGAACTGACGTAATAAGATAGGATTTCGTACTTGATAAGCTCGATTGAGCTAGGAAACCACCAACTGAGGGTCCAAATGGACCTCAAGCTGGGTAATGCCACGTGACAAAGCATTCCATAGGAGCTCAATGACATCCCTATACTCAGCAACATTATTAGAAGCAGGACCTAGACAAGTGCCTCTCGCGGCAACAAGCTGTCCTGAGGGAGAATAGATAACCCATGATGCCGAAGCTAGGTTACAAGTATGACGGATGGCGCCATCAGTGAACCCTATATACCGTTCAGAATACATCTGCAACAACTAGCAGATATATATAAAAAACAAAACTGACAACCTAATGTACATAAAAATACATACAAGAAAAATACAAGAAAAAGTGTTAAGCCTAAGCGTAGTACTTCTTCAGGTAGAGCCCATTTCTAGGCTTAGGCAGCTTATTCCCATCAAAATCAACTAACTCATATGTGCCCTTACTTAATACTTTTGACATGACATAGGGTCCTAACCACATAGCCTTGAATTTTCCTGCCTCCAGAGGTTCTTTATCTTGGTCCCAAAGCAAGACAAGTTCCCCTTCAGAAAAAACCCTAGGTTTGACTGATTTATCATACTGAGATTAAACCCTATTTTTATGAGCCTGATTAGCAATCAGCGCATCTCTACGCTGTTCATCAAGGTGTTCTAAATGTACTAGACGTTCCTCAAGCTCAGTCGTATCAGGTAACACATGAATAGCTATATGAAGAGACGGGATTTCACATTCGATCGAAGTAACTGCTTCCACACCGTGAACGAGTTGGAAAGGGGAGAAAACCGTAGCAGTCTTTACGTTGGTTCGATAGGCCCAAACAGTAGGATTTAACATGATGTGCCAATTAGAGCAGGCTGCATCAATTGTCCATTTAAGGATAGTTTTTAAATTCTTGTTGACAGCCTCAACCTGATCGTTTGCTTGTGGATAGTATGGAGAAGAATGTTCTTGTCTAAATCCGAGCATGGTAGTCAGTTCCGTCATCATGTTATTTTGAAAATGACTGCCATGGTCAGTGACAATCACTTTGGGTATACCGAACCGTGCAATAATCTGATTGAATACAAAGAAAGTTGTTGTTTCCTCGTCGGCTTTGAAAGTAGGCATTGCCTCTACCCATTTCGTAAAATAGTCAATAGCGACAATGATGTATTTATGCCCCCCAGCCGAGGCTGGGTTGTATGTCATGTAATCAATCCCCCATTTCATGAAGGGGCCTACTAAGACAATAGGAAATAATGGAGCAGGATGTGACTGCATTTTCCTGGTGTAAAGCTGACACGGATGACAGCGCTTCACTGATTCCACACAATCTTTAAAGATCATGGGCCAGAAATAACCGGCACGCAATATCTTCTGGGTCATTGCTAACCCAGATAAATGACCCCCACACGCTTCTCTATGGGAATCATTTAGGAAAATATCCACTTCCTCATATAAGAATATATAAGAATATCTCCGTACCAAGGATCAGAGGTAGATATCAAGAAGATGTGCTCATCTAGGAATGGGTCATCCTCAACCACTTCATCTTCTTCAGTAGGAAATTCTGCTATAAGTTCAGCAAAAACTAAGGACTTCTTAGACTTAGCGGACTGGAAATCCAAATCAAACTCTTGGAGAATGACTGTCCACTTGCTAAATTTTCCCCCAACAATCCATCGGGATAAAACATATTGGAACAGATTTACATCCGCCACTACTGTGGTGGTCCGCAGTAAAATGTAGTGATGTAACCTCTGCACAGCATAAACAACTGCTAAGGCTAATTTCTCAACGTGGGAGTATCTAAGTTCAGGTCTGGCCAAAGAACGGCTAAGGTAATAAATGACATGCTCAACAATCTTATCGTCCTCCTGGACTAGTACTACCCCAATGGTAGACTCCGACGTGGCCAGATATAATATAAAATCCCTAGAATAATATGGTGTACGTAATAAGGGTGCTGACAACAAAGATTTTTTCAATGCCTCGAACGCAAGTTGTGCGGTTTCATCCCAAATAAATGGGGTGTCTTTTTTGAGCAAGCGCATGAAACCCTTAGTGATCTTGGCATAATTAACAATAAAACGTCGAAGGAAATAAGACTTTCCTTGTAGGCTTTGAAGTTGCCTGAGGGAATGAGGAGGAGGAAAATTTACAATGGCCTCAACTTTCAGTGGATCCACCTGAATGCCTCTACTAGATACAATGAACTAAAGTAATATTCCTGACTCGACGCAGAATCCACACTTGTGGGGATTCAAGCAAATTTTATAATATCTGCATCTCTCAAATATCAACCATAAATGATCTGGATGTTGGATCCTCTTACGAGAATGTGTGGGCAGATCATCAAGGTATGGTTCGACAATGGCTTTAATGTCATGAAAAGCAAAGTTCATAGCCCGTTGAAAGGTAGCCCCAGCATTTTTCAATCCAAAGGGAATTTTCTTATACGCAAATGTACCGCAAGGGAAAATGAAAGTAGTTTTATGTTGGTCTTCTAGTTTGATTTGGATTTGATTGTAGCCGGAGAAACCATCCATAAACGAAAACACCTCACTTCCCGCACATGCATCTATGATCTGGTCTATAAATGGTGTGGTATAGTTGTCCTTAGGACAGGCTTTATTGAGATCTCTAAAGTCTGTACAAATGCGGATAGTCCCTTGCTTTTTATCAACATGAACAGGGTTGGACACACATTCAGTCAAAGCTATGGGATATATAAAACCAGCTTTCAACAGCTTTTCAACTTTTTCCTTCACAACCACCGCTTTATGCAGGTTCACGAGTCTTAATTTTTGTCAAACTGGCTTGGCATCAGGATATGTACGGATTTCATGTTCAACAATCGATGGATCTATGCCTGGAATCTCCTCATATGACCAGGCAAAGACATCGTGGAATTCCTTAAAAAGGGTAGTATAGATGGCAATCTCTTCAGGAGAGCAGTTTGCACCTATATATATGTTTTCCATGACATTAGGGTTTACAGAGATGTTAATAGGTATAGTGGCGGAAATATTTGCCATATTCCCCTCGGAAAACATTCCTTCCCTAGGCAAGGGATTGATAGGTATATCAACATCTTCTGACAGTCGCACTTGAAACTCTTGGTTTTCTATTCTGCTTAGTTCTAGAAGAAAATAGGATCGATGATGAAGATCCTTGCAAATCTTATCACATCCACTCATGGCTTCCAGAATAGCTTCATCGGAAGGTAAAACCGTGTCTAAACAATCTATAGAATGTGAAGATTTTTCCGCCCATGCGGGAAAATAGACTTCTTCCAGATTGCCCGAGACTGTTAGAGGATCTGAAATGGGATCAACAGTGGCTTGAGTGATGGCTTGATAAGCTACCTCCACTGTCGATAAGGGCACTTCTGGTTCATGGGGAGTTGGGAGAACCCAAGGATCAGTCCTATCGACGACCGTAGCGATGGAATTCCCCACACTAGTGGAACCAATGTAATTAACCAGGGCTGGAAGATCAAATGTGCCCATCAGTGATGTGTACATTCCAGCCCCCAAGCTCTGTGCAGCAGGTTTGACCTGATCAACCAATGGCACAGTGGACTCATTAGACTCTAAACGACCTTTTCGGGTAAAATCAAGTTAATCAATAGTAACCAACTTGCCCTCATGTGGAAAAACCACTACACAAAGAACGACCGACGCAATAGCGGACATCGCATAAGTCCAACTTCTTCCCAGAAGTAGATTGTAGTCCAAAGGAGCATCAATCACTTCTACTTCAACAAACACTACTTTTCCTGCCAACTTAATCTCAAAATCCAGTAGGATACGATGCGGACGGAAGGATCTTCCATCAAAAGTAGTAAGCAAAGTGTTTGATGGGACCAGCTCTGGGGTTCCAAGAGCTTTCCAACAGGTCAAGGACATAACACATGTAGAGGCCCCCTCATTAAAAAATGCCCTTCTAATGGTCTTACCACCATGGACGACATCTATTGATAGGGATACATGATAAGGGAGGCGAATTTTAACATTAGACAAATGAAATTTCGCCATGAGACTCGAAGAGTCCATGCTGCCTAAAGCTGCTAAGAGGGCATCCCGCTGAGCGGGACAACTCTGTAACACCTCTAAAGCTGACATTGCACACGGTGTTTGAGCTAAGTCTTCAACCACGGAGTAGTTTGAAGTATCCCTAGAATTTGGGTTATGCAAGGTCTTCTTGAAGACACCTTTCGGTATCTTCGGCATAGTTTCAGCAGGTTTCTCTATTGTGAGAGGGTTTGAAATTTCACCTACAACTTTACCCTTCTCAGAAGTCTCAGTCTCATAATTTTTGTTCCTTGTCTGCAACAAAGTTGAAGATTGAACCATGTTGATATAGTTTGGGTCAGGGGCATTTTGAGTGCCCCCTGCTACATTAGAAGCTGAAGCTGAGTTTTTTCCTTGGGGAAAAGGATCCTTCAGGACAACCGGTTGTTGAGCTTTAAGCAGCTTCTAGGCTTGATCCATAAGGGGACAAAGGTGAGTAAGGTTGTCTTCTTGGAACAACTTACAAGGGAACTTGACCTTCTTATTTTCTTTCTTGCCCCCATCAGCATTGTTCGCGGGATTTTGCTTGTTTTGGTTTCCCTCTCCCTTTTTACCTTTGTTTTTCTTCCCGCCGGGCTGCTGATTGCCCTTCTAAGAGGTTTGTGAAAAAACATTTGCACTCTGGGGGGAGGGGGCAGCTTTTGCTACCTCCGTCGTAGACTCTTGACAAACAACTGGTGAAGTTGCTTAGTCAAATATTCTACGGTGGGAGAATTAACAGACCCAACCACACCATCGGCATGGGGTCCAGGCTTAGGCTTCTCCGCATCGTGTGAAGGCATCGGTGCCTCAGGGATGATCTCATATAAGATCCCAGATTGTGAATAAATCAAATCTAGTTGCTGGGCCCTGAGAATGGCTTCTTCTTCATTCGTCACTCCTAAGGTGGATACGTCCTTATATATGTATGGCAACAGTGATTTAAGGAACCACTCTAAAAGGAACTCAGGAGGGATAGTGGATTTTATAAGGCTCTTTCACCTCCTCCACTCTTGGATGTGATCTGAGATGTGGGTAGCCTTGTTTTTCCTAAAAGTAGACAACAAGTCTGTTCTGAAATCATATCGGACCGGAAGCTAAAAGTGGCTGAGAAATGCACTAGCCAAATCCCAGAAACTACTGAAAGCAACAGAAGGCAGTTCAATATACCATTTTGCCGCCGTACCTATCAAGGTTCTCTGGAACAGCCTCAACCTCACTGAATCTTTGTTCAACGAATTTGAAGAACACCATAAATGGAATGTGGTGGCATGAGCCCCAGGATCTTCACCAGTTTTGCCTTCGAACTTAGGGATGTCCGATGGAAATTTGGTGGGAACAGGTGGCCACAAGGGGTCATGCCTCACTGGGTCATTCATCAATTTTGACAAATCTGGCAAGTTTAAGGTTTCCAGAAACAGAAGTTTGGGTCGAACCGGGGTACTAAATGTGCCGGCTTGGGGATTAGAGGGACCTACCCCCGAATGCCCATGGGTAAAAGTGGGGTTTCCCCCTGACACCGATTGTGAAGTGGGAAGGTTGTTCTGAAACGGATTCCATCCGTAAGACACAGGATTGTGTGTGGGAGGTGCAGTGTAAGAAGTTTGGGTTGTCCCCATAGAAGCAGGGGTCTGAAAGACAAGAGCTGGTATCCCTCCGCTAAACAACGAAAAGGGAGACTAGCTCGTGTATAGGACCGAAATAGGGGTTTGGAAACTTTTCCCATAAGAGGTGTTGTTCCCTAACTACACTCCTACATAGGAAGGAGATGGACCTACGTATGGACTGGATGGGGGAATGTGCCCCCCATTCCAAGGAAATCCTTGGACAAAGGCTGAGGATCCTACTGGACCACTCTGGGTAGTATAAGGAAAGGAAGAAGGAATGGTAGGTATACTGGGAATCCCAGTAACCATGTCACCAGAAGTACCTACTAGGTTTGAGTGAACCGGTGGTTGAACCACCCAGCTCGCTGGAGTCAAAGGTGTAGAAGGTAAACTAGGTCTAGGGGCACTTACCGGGGGAGGTAGTACCCCTTCAACCGGAAGGGTTGAGGTGAACACAAAAGGAATTTCTTTCGTAGAAGACATGATCCTACCCACAGGGACACCTAATATAGGTGAATCAAAAGGTCTAACCTGAACGATCACAGGATCGTTTAAATCAGTCAAGGGGGTGTTAAAGTTTCTTGCAAACTCGTCAGTCTGCAATTCTTCTATCTCAACTGTGTCAAAATCAAAATGGTTAGCTATCAGTTCTGGTTCACCAAGAACTTCACTTATCCCTACTGGTTCAAATGAACCATCAGTGTCTAATCTCCGCCTTTGGGGTAAAGGTGGAGGCTGCAATGTGGTGAGAGGAGGAAGGTTTCTCAACCTTCTTGACCTTCTAACAGGTTGGTCCTCTAGAATTAGAAATTTGACAAATCACACCCTAAGGCCAACTAAACATAGGAAAAACCATAGAGAATACACTAAAAAATCCTAAAATCTCAAGCAATCAAACAAGGATAAAAGATATACTTTCCCAAAGAAAGCTGATGAACGATTACTTGGTGTCCTTGAAGTGGTTCTTAGGCACAAGTGGAGGAATCACCCAACTGCCCTCCTACACTATCAACAAGGGTTACCTTCCAAGCCCATTCAAGGTGAACCAAAAATAACCTTCCGGTTTACCTAGGTATGAACCCTAAAAGACAAGAGACTAAAGGCTACCTTGGCTATACCAATAGTCTGGGGGGACAGTCGCTAGCTAGAATTGTACGCATGGGCAGGGTAGCTGAGCCCAAAACTCTGTCTAGGACAGAATCCCCAGATGTGTAAAAGTCCTGAGTTACGCTTTGACAAGGATTCAGAGGGTTATCTCCTTTGTCCAAGCCTCCACGCGGCCTCGTGCTTAACTCCCGTTTGAGAGGAGCTTCCCAGATATAGTCGATAAAGTCAAGGATTTACCTAAAGAAAGGTCCACTATGTCTAAGTTTTATAACTCGTGGGAAGTTTACACTTCCTATCCCACAAGTCTAGCCTAAGCTAGTAGGTGAAAGGCCCCTAAAAACAAAATTTACTAGTAAATTTTAAATTATGCGTTTATTTTAAAGGGCTATTTCTTACTCAGAAGGAAATGGAGGTGGTGTACTTCTGGTGTTTTGACTCAATAAGAAATAAATAAAAGTAAAGGTGTATTCAAAGCAAAATTACCATTATAAAAGCAAACTTCTTTTTCTTGTTTGCAAATATGTATTGATGAATTGAAAGCAGCGATAAAAGAAACTAAGCCTATATTTTTTGTAGTTTTTGAGATAATATCTTTAAATTGAAATAAACACTACTTATGCAAAAACAAAATGCAAAATCTTAACAATGTTTTTTTTTTACTTTTAAAAATACTCAAAATTCTACCATGCACCTACAATGCACTGTACTTGAGCAAACTTGAATCAAATAAACTGTATAAAGCAACAAAATAAAGCAAACAGGCTGAAAGAACCAAAAGAAAACCAACAAAGGAAGGCTAGGAACCCTAGCTTGGGTGCACACAATGACAAAAATCACTGTAGACTTATAAAGGCAAGTGACAACTAGCCACTGTCAAAAGACAGACTGGAAAAATAGAGCCCAAGACCCTGATCACTGATCTGGGCAAAGACACTTTAACCTACAACCCAAACAGGCCAAACTACTTCAGCATGTAAGAAGGAAATAATCCAAGCAAAAGAGACTCAAGGGATTTTGAAAAAGCACAAAGTGTGATCAGCAAAGGTATTCAGAAAAGCTACACAACATTCATAAAGAAAATCAACTCACAAACAGGGATTACACAAAGAAAGGAACAAGAAAACCTTAACTTAAAAAATCCCTACTTCCAGGCACATACCCGACTGTATATAAGTGCAACCCGTGGATGATACACGACTATTCAATATAGCAACCCGCATATGTAGGCTTGTATCTATGACTGTGTAGAAGGGCAACTCGCGGATAGGTATAAAAAAATTCTCAAAAAACAAGAAAAATTCCCAAGACTCTCAAATACTGAGGCAAGTATGAACCAGGATAAAAGATCACACACAGACTTCAAAGCAAAGACTGGTCAGGGGTGACAGAAACAACCTACAGCAATCTGGGCTCCCCAGGGAAGTCACCAATTCTGTTGTACAGGATTATGCACCTTATAACCTAAGGTCTGGGGTTACCAACATACTCAATTAACTTGCAGACAATTGACTTTAGAGTGCAGTAAAGGAAATAGGAGGATGGGAAAGACTCACCCGATGCAAGACGGTTGATCCTAACTTGTCCTCTTCCGCTCTGCTTCTCCTCTAAAGTCTTCAGGGATGCTTTCTCCTTCACCTGTCAAGATTCAGTCTTCCAAATACAAGATGATTCATATATATAAATAGGTTAGATAAATCATATAAAGGATGTTGAAACATAAACATTTATCAAACCACAATACATGAAATACATTCAAGACACATATGGAAGAAGGATTCTCTTTATTAACAATAATGAGGAAGT
>LPNX010695557.1:224651-235646 GCA_001517045.1 Pseudotsuga menziesii
TAGCCACGTACAGTATACATAGATCAGAATCTCCATGATGAAGATATACAAAGGACCATGATCTCCAAAATGGCTGGAAATTTCTGACATATACTGGAATCAAGTCACGAGAGCTGAAATCTCATGAACACTAGCACGATCAAGGAGGTAGCATATAAGAGATGCCACCAATCTGGAAAGTCTTCTACACAAACCGCTACGAGTACATTCCCTACTATGCGAATAGAGGTGTCGAGGTCAAACATAGTAGTCCATCGTCTGATTACCGGTCATTAATGTATACCGTTAACAGACGCGAGATCACCCACCAATAATGATAATGGGAATCAAGGTACTAGAGTGCAAAATAACAAGTGTGAATAAATGTGTTGAGGTCGAACACTTGAGAGGATCCATTGACCAGGGGACATTGATGTATTCCCAAGAAACTGTCGATGGCGAGAGAACCTACCACTGATGACTGTAAGTCTCAAGGCACTCAAAATGACTCTAGACTCCAATCCTAGAATAAATGATCTGAAGTCGATGGGATGAAATCCACTGGAAGGAGGGCATTAAGGCATCCCCCATCATCCAACATGAGGTACTTAGCAAAGCTGTATAATGTGGAAGGAATCGATCATAAAGTGCACGAACCAGTAACTGTACCGGGAATGGACGACATGCAAAGTAAAGATAACTAAGGAATGGCCGACTCAGGTTTCAACTTCCTTTGAATAAGAGCATAACGACATATGGTGACTGAATGAAGGCAGCATAGACTCGATATACAAATTGGGACATCTCTGTGACATAGGAGGCATCAACAGAGTCTCCATAGGGACTGGAAGCTTAACCAGTCGGTGGAGATAAACTCAGATAAACGAGTACAACTTAACTCAAACTATAACCCAACCAATGGATGTGATATACAATGCTCTATTCGAAGGTGACACGACTCGACAGCTGCCAAAGATAACATCTTTCCTTGTCCGGATTTTTGGTTTTTTTATTTTTTTGGAATTTTTCAGTTATTTGAAAAGCTTGAAAAAATAATAAACTAGCTATATAGTTACAAAATAGGAGGAGACAAGTGTCATAAAGGGAAACAAACTAGTTCCAAGCAGTGGAACATACCTATGCTCAATGCAAGGATACATGTGTAGGATATCGACACTCGGGGGAAAATCCCCTCCTGATAAAAAGGGAATCAAGCTGCGAAGGATATATAAAAAATGGCTCTGCATGGCTAGAAATGAGACAAGCTCGGGCTATATGGCTGAAACGCAATGTCAGTAGAGTCGGCATAAAGCTCAATAAGGTATGAAAAGCTCATGATAATGCATTCACAACTTGACATGAGGTATTCCTGAGGGAAATAGGCCAGCATAATATCAAGAGGAGTATGAGGCTCTTGCGAAATGTCATGGCGGTACTATACAATGGAATCCCACACCCTAAAGGAGAAATGGTCGGCATGGGCACCAAATTCAAATAAGGCGCTAACTAGGGTACCCATGTAAGGTGAAGCTCTACCACTCATATCATGCCACTTCTAAAGCAGCAAGAAGGTTCTGTGACATAATAGAGTGGGTTCGTACCTAAGGTCATGGTGATATGGTCATAAGGTCATGCAAAATGCAACAGTGGTGAAACCTGACCTATATGATAGTTTAGACATGATACCTGAGATCGGCATGAATGGGTCAATCCAATGGCTGAAACGGCATTGAAAAAGGTCTTCTACATCACAAATTATGTCAAAAACGGTCCAAAATGGTTAGAAAATGTCGAAACTATAGGAAAGGGGGTAAAAATTTTCAAATATTTGAAATTTTTTCTATAAATAGTAAAAAATATAAATCATTTGAAACTTTTACCCATTTGAGCTCTGATTTTCAACTGCAAATTCCAGGAGATCCAGCCGGTGGAATTCACAACCGTTTCTTCCAGGTATTTACTCATGCTCTCCTCTTGCATTTTGACATAATTTTTTATAGATTTTCATGGTTAAATGAAGTTTTGAGCCATCCCAAACTGTGCACTATGTCCCACGCGGATATCAAGGTTTTTTCCGTGTATAGGGTTGGCTATACGCGGAAAATGGCCTAAAACCCGTGTACATACGCGGCTGTTTTCAAAACAGTCGCGTATGAGGCTGCGCATACGAATTTTCAATAAACTAATGGATAATTTTGCAATTTCTTTTGCAGGATGGTGCTAGAGTGGAGAGAGCATGAGCATGGTGAAGTAGAGGAAGTAGTAAGGGCCAACTTAATCGCTCAACAAGCTTTACATGCATGCGGACTCTACAAGTTTTGGTGTCTTGGTGGTTTGAGAGCCAAACCAAGACTGCTACAGATGCTGGTAGACTATTGGGATCCAGACTCGGAGTCCTTCTGTATTGATGGGATGTCCCTCACCATAGAGTTGGAGGACATATACTTTATCACAGGGCTTTCTAGACGAGGGGAGGTGGTGAACCTTCGTTCCCGAGGCGGGCCAGGGGGTGGCATGACTATCGATGAGTACATAGTCGTGTACTATTTTCCAGACACTGAGAAGGTGGGGAGTCAAGTCCCTACCAATGCTATACAGGTGCTGGGCCTAAAGGCCATATTACTAACACTAGGTAGGATAGCAGGCTTAGCATCACTCCACCAGGCCTCTCGGCCTATGATGTTCTATGCAGTGGAGTGCATGAGACCCACAATCTATGACTAGAGTACTACGCTACTGAGCAACATGAAACACCAGCTCAGTGAGTGTAAGGCAGGAAAGGTATGGAAATTTGGGTTCACCAGTATTCTGACCACATTTTTCTTTGAGCGTGTTCCATGATTGAGCCCTAGAGTGGATGTTCCTCTCCACGGGGTTCAAGATCCGGCCCAAAGGCATTGGGCAGATTCTATGCGCAGACTGGGGGGTGGTAGGGTGGCCAACCCATATCCAGTTGACTTCTTTCCATGGTGAAGACAACAGATTGTTTCCATTGATGACTACCCCTATACAGGGATAGATTTCCGAGGGGACTCAGACATGCCATTTCCACCAGGATCTGCATATGGCAATATAGGTAACGAATCTCGACCCTCACTCTTTTTAAATTTTTTTAGTTATTTAATTTTTTTGTATTTTCTTGATTATGGAAGCAAAAAGGCATTTTTTTATGCAACAACACATAGTGACATCTACCATTTGTGTGCAGATGTGGGACCACGGCGACCAGAGGGCTTCCCTCGTCATAGACGAAGGGGAAGAGGAGATGACATCACAGGTGTGGATGTAGAGTGAATGCTCCAGAGCATTCATACCAATTTTGTGAGACTGACTCATAGAGTTCCCATGGCGCAAGTCAAGGACTTGCCTGAGGCCATGCAGCGGCAGGTGGTGGGTGTACCACGCACATGGGTGCGTCTATTTTGATGGCTAGCTAGAGCCGTAGTGACGTTCCATGATCACAACCCTCCTCCTCCTCCACAGGATTAGACACCTGGGAGTGTATTAATTTTGTACGACCATGTATTATATGATGGTGGCTTTAAAAGCCCCAATTTTGTATCATGACACTATGTATTACCACATTTTTGATGTATATAAAAAAGTTTTATGGTGATTGATTTATTTATTTACATGTGTAAAAATTGTGTCTGTGATTATTTTATTATGAATGAAACAAATGCCAATATAACATGTAGTTAGCATATGAGTCAGCAACTTGATTATTATTTCTTGGAATGTGTATATATGTTATACTGTCAAATTTTCGTTCTAACAATCTCACACATAAGAACCTTCTCAATAACGTCGGATCTCTAACATGGTACAAACCATTAAGCTGTGACACTACTAACTCCGAATCAAGACGTACCTCAAGAGATAGAACGCCATGTAAAATGGCATCCCGTAGAAGCTCAATAATGATGCTATATTCAGCAACATTGTTGGAAGATGGTCGTAGACATACACCTCCTTAAGACAGTACCTGACCCATAAAAGTATAAATCACCCAAGCAGTAGAGGCTGAGTGTTGAGTGTGACGGCTTGCACCATCCACGAATCCTATGTAGGTGGAAGATTCCATTGACATCTACCAAAAGAGACGAAAACTAATCACAAACCCAATCATGATAAGAAAAATACCTAACTATGCAAAGCTGTACAATAATATACAACAAGAAGCCTTGGCTAAAGATTATGCATAGTATTTTTTGAGATAGAGCCCATTTCTAGGCTCCGCCAAAGCTGTTCCTTCGTAATCCACTAACTCATGCGCACCCTTCTCTAACACACACTTGACCACGTAAGGACCACACCACATAGGATTAAATTTCCCTGCCCCCAAGGGTTCTTTCGGTTGATCCCACAAAAGGACCAAGTCTCCTTCACTAAACACTCTTGGATGGATAGACTTATCATACTAGACCTTAACGCGATGCTTATTAACCTCTAGAGCCACCAAGGCATCCTGACACTGCTCATCGAGTTTCTCGAGTTGCTTAAGGTGAACTAAACGCTCCTCCAAAGGTGAAGTGTTTGGTGAGAGTTCTACAGCTAGCTTCAACGAAGGAATTTCACATTCAATCAGCAATATCGAATCCACTCCATGCACAAGCTGATATGGAGAAAAACCAGTGGCAGTCTTAACCGCAGTTCTATATGCCCACAAAGCAGGATATAACATAATGTGCCAATTTGTCTTGCTTTGTGTGATGGTTAGTTGGAGAATGGATTTGAGTGATTTATTCACTGCTTCTACCTGTCCATTCGCTTGAGGGTAGTAAGAAGAGGAGTGCTTTTGCTTATACCCTAACTTGGATGCCAACTCTTCCATCATACGGTTCTGAAAGTGCAAGCCATGGTTAGTGACAAGCTCTTTCAGAATCCCAAACTGAGTAATAATTTGGTTGAATACAAAGTGAGCGGCTGTCTCACTGTCGGACATAGCCTCATCCCATTTCGTGAAATAATCAACAACCACTATAATGTGATGGTGCCCCCTAGCCGAAGCTGGGTTGCAATCCATAAAATTGAGCCCCCACTTAGTGAAGGGACCGGTGGTGATAATGGGATGTAATGGGGTAGGTTTTGAGTGCATATTACATGTGAACACCTGGCAAGGGTGGCACCTCTTGACCGCATAAACACAATCTTTAAAGATCAATGGCCAGAAATAACCCGCTCTCAAAATATTTTGAGCTGTAGAAAGTCTAGATAAATGACCACCACATGCCCCTCCGTGGAAATCATTCAGCACTACCTCAACCTCCTCATGAGTTAAACAATTTCGTAAAATGGAATCTACCCCATGGCGGTACAAATTATTGTCCACTATAAGGTAGTTCTTAGAGACGTGACGTAATCGTCGTCGTTCATATCGCGAGAGGTGAGTAGGGGTCCTCTATGTTTGCAGATATACTATGATATCCCCATACCATGGGTCTAACATTGAGATTAAGAAGATGTGTTCTTCAACAAATGTATCTTCAAAAACCAACTCCTCGGGCTCGCTCGGAAAATCCGATATAAGCTCTGCAAAGATTAAAGACTTCTTCGATTTTGCGGAAACAAATTCGAGATCAAACTCTTGCAGAATGACAATCCATTTATTATACTTTCCCCCAATCATCCTTCTAGTGAGGATGAATTGAAATGGATTGACATGGGCCACAACCAAGGTCTGGCGAAGGAGAATATAATGTCTCAAACGCTGAACCGCATGTACGATAGCTAAAGCAAGCTTCTCTACATGAGAATAAAGAATCTCTGCGTCAATAAGGTTTCGACTCAGATAATATATGACATGCTCTTGGAGCTCCTCATCCTCTTGAACCAAAATCATACCAATCGTCTCTAAAGACGTGGCCACATATAATAGAAAATCATGGCTATAATCTGGAGGACTAATCACCGGGGCCAATGCTAGGGCTCACTTGAGTGCATCGAAGGACTCCTGGGCTCGCTCATCCCATTCAAATGGAGTATCCTTCTTCAAGAGACGCATGAAGCCTCTATTCAAATTGGAAAAATTGACAACAAATCTTCGTAAGAAGTTTGCCATGCCTTGCAAACACTGAAGATGACAAATATTCTCCGGGGGAGACAACTGAAGTATTGCCTCAACCTTCAAAGGGTCGACTCTTATACCCTCTTTTGACATGATGAATCCTAACAAATGACCTAACTTCACGCAAAAGATGCACTTATGAGGATTTAATCTAACTGAATAGTGCCACCATCTTTCAAATACCAATCTCAAGTGATAGGGATGACGCATTCTCATGCGAGAATGAGCAGCGAGGTCATCCAAAAATACTTCAATAATAGACTTGAGATCATGGAAAATCAAGATCATCGCCCGCTGAAATGTATCTCCGGCGTTTTTAAGGCCGAAAGGCATTTTTCGATATGCAAATGTTCCCCAAGGACAAATAAATGCAGTTTTATGTTGGTCCTCAGGTTTAATCTGGATCTGATTATACCCAGAAAAGCCGTCCATGAACGAAAACACCTCTCTACCCGCACACTCATCCAAAATATGATCTATAAATGGTGTGGGGAAGTTATCCTTAGGACAGGAATGATTCAAATCGCGGAAATCAGTGCATATGTGGATCACTCCCTGCTTCTTATCCACCAGAATGGGGTTTGAAACCCACTCTGTCAAGGGAACGGGATAGATGAAACCGGCTTTCAACAGCTTCTCTATCTCTGCCTTAATGGCAGGTGCTTTCCTAGGATTCATGATGCGTAAACATTGTCAAACAGGCTTAGCATTGGGGTAAGTCTTAATCTCATGTTCGACAATTCGAGGGTTAATACCTGGCATCTCGTCGTAATACCAAGCAAAAATATCATGGAATTCCTTGAATAACTCAGTATATTCTAGAATCTCAGCATGGGAACATTCCGCCCCAATATAGACATTCTCTATTATGCCAGGATCATGAGAGATGTTGATAGGAATCGTTGATGATATGTTAGCCATGTTCCATCAGCCATCGGACTAGGAGAGCTTAATGGAACCATAGGACTACCAACTCTCTAACTAAGAATCTCCCTATCATCCTCATGCTCCAAACGGTCAAGCACTGGAAGGAAGTACGATCTATGATGAAGTTCCTCCCATGGTGGCTCAACTCCCGACATAGCCTCGATAATCGCTTCATCTGAAGGGAAAACTGTATCAAGGCAGTCATGGGCATGAGAAGACTGTACTGCCCATGCTGGTAGCACATAGGGGTCTTCATCCTCCATCTGTGAAGAGGAAGAACAAGGCTCTGCAACACTCTTGAGATTAGCTTGATAAGATATCATAGTTGCAGGCAGTGGAATGCTCGTCTCGACAAGATCACTCAAAGTACTCGGTGTAGGAAGAATCCAAGGGTATTCCATATGATTTGTACGAAAAGACACTGATATCGTAGAAGTAAAAGCCTCATCAGAACTAGATCCTATCATGAGGATCGGTGCAAGACAACTAAAGATTCCCATGAGGGATGGATACATGCCTACACCCACACTCCCAGTTGCCGGCTTAGAATGTTCAATAATTGGGATCGAAGCTCCCGAAGATGCGGTAACAGATGGATTCTTGAGTGCTATTTGATCAATCGTTACAATCTTCCCGTTATGTGGAAAGAATACAACGTGGAACAAGGAAGAAGCAACAGCTTGCATACTATACATCCAGTTCCCACCTAGTAAGAGATTGTAGTCAAGGGGCGCATCAGCCACCTCAAACTCTATCACAATGGTCTTCCCCCCCAAATGGACTTTAAGGGAAAGAAGGAGGCCGTGCGGCCTAAAATATCTCCCATCAAATGCAGTTAACATAGTCACTTACTTAGACAGCTCAGGAGAACCTAGACCCTTCCAACAGGACAAAGACATCACAGAAGCAACAACGCCCTCGTCAATCACAGTTCGTTTGACGGTCATACCAAGACATTCTACATCCACCAAAAGAGACACATAGTAGGGCAAGCGAGGCTGAAGTCCTGCGGTTTCAAATTTTATCACCGAGGAAGAATCATCTCCGTTCACACCAAGGGCAGAAAGAAATGCCTTCCTTTGCGAAGGACAACTCTGAAGCACTTCCAATGTAGACATCACACAAGGAGTATGGCCCAAATCCTCGATAACTGAATAATTCTGGGTGGTTTGGGCATTTGGATTATGCCCTGAATGCTTAAGGACTCCCTTAGGAATGCGAGGTGCAGCCTCAGGTTTATCCGTAGGTTTCTCAATGCACAAAGGGGTTCCTGGTTGATTAGGTTCTTTGCTTGGACTGGGTTGTGATGAACTATAATCTTTCGCATGAGTCACAACTTTCGCAGCATGGACCATGTTAATGCACCCACGAACACTACCCTCTGGTGGATCATCATCACTAGACTGGTCATGGGACTTCAAGTTCATATTCTGGTTATGCGGTAAAGGGTTCGTTAGCACAACTGGTCCTTGTGCTAAGAATCTCGAAGCTTCATTAATCCGAGGGCACAAGTAAGTGAGGTGATCGTCCTTACATAACTTGCAAGGGAACTTAACCTTACGTTTGGCTTGCTTGTCCCCCCCAACATTTTTACCATTCTTGTCATTATTGTTAGCACTCTCATTCTTATTCCCACCCTTTTGATTATTATTTTTACCCTTTTTTCTATTCCATCCGGGCTGCTGGTTACCCTTCTGGTCCGACGATTGCACAGAAAGTACATTCGCCGTTTGGGCGGGTTGAGACGAAGTTGTAGCTTGTCCCGAAGCAGATTGGTTGATTGATAATTTACTACCTTGTTTTGCAATTGAATCTGTAGGTTTCTCACGTGCACAACCCACAATGCCATCGGCATGTGGTATAGGTTTTCCTTTGGGATCGAAACTGGAACAAGGGGCATTAGGAATAATCTCATACAACAAACCGGACTGAGCATAGATCAAGTCCAGTTCCTGCGCCCTAAAAATTGCTTGTTCCTCATTCTGCACTCCAGATGTGGAAACATCCTTCGCTATATATGGCAATAACGACTTGAGAAACCACTCAAGGAGGAATTTCGGTGGTATAAAAGATTTAATTAATCTATTCTGTCTACGCCACTCTTGAATATGATCAGAAATATGTGTGGCTTTATCTTTCCAAAATGTCGACAAGAGTTCAGTACCAACGTCATAGCACATTGGTAGCTGGAAGTGATTAAGAAAAGTCATCACAAGGTCGTCGAACAAAGTAAAAGCGCCCCTAGGTAACTCTATATACCATTTCGCAGCAGTCCCTGTGAGGGTGCGTTGAAATAGTCTCAAACGGACTGAGTCTTGATGTAATGAATTCAAAGAGCACCATAGGTGAAACGTAGTAACGTGTTCACTCGGATCCTCTTCCGGTTTTCCTTTGAACTTAGGTATGTCCGAAGGAAGCTTGGTAGGGATAGCCGGCCAAGCCGGGTCATGAGCCACAGGATCATTTGTAAGTCTCGATAAGTCAGGAAGATTAAGTGTCATGAGGAAAGTGAGCCTATGATGATGAGGTGTATGGACCGCTCCCTGGTTCATATAGGGTTGATTACCACCATGGACTTGGCCATAATTTCCTCCTCCTGTCTGACCTGTAGAGGGTGGCATGGAAATACCATAGTACGGTGGACCTTGACTAGTAGGAGCTACAAAGCCATAATTAGGAGAGTAATAAGGTTGTTGATACCTGCCTCCATAAGGTGAAGAAACCTATCCATACTGTGTCCCATAATAAGGTCCATAGGTCATCGCATGCAATGCCCCATGAGACACTCCGTAGGTAGGAAGATACATTCCAAAAGTAGGGATATATGCCCCAGAAGTAGTAGGATGACCTCTAGAAGCATGAACATAACCTCCCGAATCAGCGGGTGGTATGTGGACTTGAGACACAACAGGTCTAGTAACCGCAGTATGGACCTAACTTGTAGCCATTTATCGGCTCGAAGGACTACGTGAATAAGGTGGAGGATGCACATTTGAAGAACTAGGGACCGAGGACGAAGGAAGCTGAGTAATAAGATATGCATTACCACCTATCGTCACTCATCTCAGATCTGGTATCCTAATTGGATCGCTAACCCTAGACCTAGGAGGGATATAGGATGTAGCTTCCACCACTGGGACGGAAGGTGCAATGTGACTAGTGCTCCCAAAACTCTCTGCATGGTAAGGAATGAGAGTGCCCCCATGCATAGTGTTAGGCTCAAAGTCGGATTCGACATGAAATGTCAAATCGTGTATAGGGAAACTAGACGTAGCATAACTACCGTAGCTAGTGCTGGCAGGTTCAAAATGAGTCTCGGCGTCCTCCAACATTCCATATCGGTAACGTGTCAAAGGGGAATCTGACCTAGAGTGAGTAGGTCTATCATGCATGGCTTCTATCTTAGAAATCACAGGACCTAACTCAGCTAAGTCGGGTGAAGGATCATAAGTAGGTGTAAATTCCCCATCGTCTACACGAATGGGAGGAGGTGGTTCAGAAATATCCTCTGAATGGTCTCCCATGGTGTGTGAATCAATGTGTGACATAGTCCTCCTAGACTATCTAGGTCTCTCTCCCAAAGGAGGAGGAGAAGTAGAAGGCGGAAGCCCTGTTAAACGACGAGAACGGCGAGGAACCACACTCAAATCCACAATGACTCAAAAAATAGCAAAGAATATCTATTTACGTAAACCCTAGGCCAACTATCGTGCACAGAGGAATCACTATTAAAATATAAATCCAAATGCAAGCAAACAAGGGATGGATAAGTGAGCTCCCGAATGAAGCAGGTATGTCTCTCCTAGGAGAGGCTTGAGACTCCCATACACAACAAGCGGAGGTACGTAACCAATTATTGTGGCCCTCAGCTTCAATGCGTAAAGCGACTTTGTTGTACGACCACAACCTGGCCGGGACACCTACAGAATAACCTCTACAAGTACCCCCTCGATATCCTAGGTAAGGCCACTAAGGTCACCTCAATATACTCAATGCTCAGGCGGACAGTCGCAGGCGGGATT
>LPNX010695557.1:237434-248546 GCA_001517045.1 Pseudotsuga menziesii
TCTTATATAGCTTTTCAAAGGGGTAATGAAAGGTAGAATCCGAGCGATCTCAAGGCATATGGAAGGCCAGGAGTCAAATGAGTCGGATCCATGTCAAGGAAAACTCCAAAAGGATTTGGATTATGCACACATCCCGATGTACATGGTTATATGGGTCAAACTCGCGTATGTACACGCTTGTAGGTTTAAAAGTCACGTATATAATTTTTCATGTGTTTTTAGGGATGATCAAGGAAACATCAAAGGACAAAAAGTGGTCCATAGGGGCTAAGGAGTCTGCAGCGGGACAGGGGAAGGCCATACAAAGTGTGATTCACCTAGAGTGGTGAAATCTGCTATAACAACACCCAAACCATTGTGATTCCCTTGAGTACTAACCCAAACAGGTTTTACCCTGTTCAGAAACACTTGCATAGCAGATGAAGTCTCAACTGAGATGTTTGAGGGAGAGTTGACGAAACCAAGTTTCCAGAAAATGAAGGAGGACAATGTGCATCTACTTATCAACTTAGCAAAAAAATATTTAACCGATATAATCATTCAACTTATGCGCTAACAAAACCATATCATCATTCAACATATCACATTATTATATCAAAACTGCAATAAACACATTTATGCGCAAACAGATCCAACATAATAACATCATTTAAAGTAGGGAAACATCGAATCATTTACAAATCCATGTCGTAGATACACATTGAATTCATAATTGAGTCATAGAAGACAATAAAATAGGAAAACAGAAAAGGACACAATGATTTTGCTCATTTTCTTTCATGTCATATTAACTTCTACACAAAACCATAGATTCTCCAAAACAATTCTTCAGTACACAGATCAACATATCTCAATTCATGCACAGATCTTACATAACATGCAAAACTTATCTCTCAAAGTCCTCTCTTAGATCTAAGGTTTCCCTTAACACTTGCAACTCTATATCTACTTATAGGGTGGTGTCTTTACATTCATGGTCCACTTAGACAACTTCCTAACTAGCTCTTAACACATTCTACAAAATAGTGACCATTATCCTCAAAATGCAGTCCAAAACTATAAAAGATGACCAAAAATACATAAAATAATATAACTCCGACTTGTGTGTCATTTTCCACTTGCATGGTATATTTGACCTTGTGCAACATCCGTGATGCTATGCAACTAACTTATCCCAAAACCTCCTTCCAACATGATCGAAGTTTCAAAAATAGTGCTCAGAATCTTTTTTCGTTTTATGTGAGAACGAAAAAGTAAAAAGCAAACTCATTCATATTCGAAAAAAAATCATTTTCTCCATGCCCTGCAACCTTCAAAATGATTATTAGACTCTTTCAAAATTAAAAAATAGGTTTTATATGATTGTTAAGGGTAAATTTTTTAATAAAATAATAAAACATAGTGAATGGTAAAATACTTTTACCATTTGTCTTTTCACCATCTGGAGAGAAAATTAAGTCATTTTGAGTGCAGATTCCAGGTTTAGATTATAGATCCCATGGTCAACCATTTTCCAAATCGTCAGAGCCAGGTAATTCTTAAGACCATTCCTATCCTTTTCACGGTTTCAATTTTTTATTTAATACATTTTTTAGGGGTTCTGAGGCATATTACCAAGAGGTAAATGCATTTTCAGGGTACTGCTCTTTTCCCTTTCGGGAAGGACGGTGCTCCAGTGACACCGCATTTTTTGATACAGAAAAAATTAGTGGCACCACTTTGTTATAACATGGAAAGGGAGGTGCCGCAAGTTTCCGTAGAATGCTTGAAATATAAGACAAAATAATAAGTTTGAGCCACTTTTAATGATTGTGTGTGAGTTCTAATACTCCATTTTAATGTTTTGGTAGGGTATTTCGATAAACATGGTGATATGGAAGGAGAGGGAACATGAGATAGATGATATAAGAGGGGGAAATGATGCAGATAATGTACCTTCTCTTCGTGGGTGTGGGCTATTAAAAATTTTCAATGTGCCAAGTATGAGATCACAGGTGAGGTTACTGGATTATATTCTCAGGATATGGAATCCTGAGCAACAGTACTTCAAAGTAGGTTCCCACATTCTGACTATGAAAGTAGAAGACATATACTTCCTTATAGGTTTGTTCAGGAGAGGAGTGCCTATTTTATTGACTAGTCCTTGAGGTAGGGAGACCACCACTCAACATCTCATAGACCAATACTACTTTCCAGGCACATAGATGTGCGAGAAGAAGATACATATTAAGGATGTGATGGACCTTCCTCTACGGACAATATTGTTTACTATGCAGCGTATCTTAGCGAGCCAAAGGGATCAGTAAGCATCCCGATCTCACATGTTATATTCCTTGGAGGAAATGGACCCCACAGTGTTCAACTAGGTAGAATCCCTAATGGTCACTTTCAAGGAGAAGTTGACCAAGCGTCAGCATGGAGAACTGAAACAATTTGGATATGGCACAATCATAGTGTCATTCATTTTTGAGAAGGTCCATACCTGAGGCCACAAGTGGCCTTTACTAAGCTGAGGGAACGCGATACACGCATGTTGATATGGGTGGAGTTCATGGCTCGCCATGGTGGTGTAGGTTCCAAAGTCAAGTATGGGGTTGCATTTTTTCAATGGTTGGATGACTAGCTCCTCATGATTGAGGACTACGCATATGCAGTTACCGAATTATGAGGGGATCCAGACTTAGCCCTTCCAATAGACGAGTAGTGGGGTGACATCGATGAGTAAAACACTAAGATATACATGTTTTCATATTTTTTTTGTTTTATGATTTTTATGTATGGTGATGAGACCTATTTCTTATCATGCAAATGTGGGATTACCATGACCTGGAAGATCGTATCCAATAGACAGGCGAGTCACGGCCCACTTTTTGCACCATGGAGATGACAAGATGACCGACATGGAAGAGAATCTCAATCGGATCACATTATATATCATGGATATCTCAGTGGATGACCTCTCTAGGAGGTATCATATGCATACCATGGGTGTTTCAGGCCGCTATGGATGCTTGCTATGCAGAGTGGCAAGGGATATCATGTGTTACCATGAGCACCATTAGGGTTTCACATGATGTATAAACTGAAAGCTTCCTAGCTTCAATATTTTTGTTATCTTGTACTTTTGAAAGACAATGTGCTTCAGTGCAGGTCTCAAGACCATATTTTGTAAAACATTATACACACACACACACACACACGCACACACACACACAAACTTATATTTTTGTGGCCTACTTATTTTTAATAATGGAATGTTATTTATATGGGATTTATTTCTTTTACAATTTATTTACAATGTTCCATGTTACTTTACTTATCAATGTCAAGAATGAGCAATGTACAAATCTAACATATAATTGGAAAGAAAATCCACAACTGTATCCCATGATATTGGGATGTGTTGATAAGTAATAGATTCAAACAACCTTTCCAATAGGCGTAACCTTTGAAATAGTCAAAGGAAAACTGGGTTTTGAATGGCATAAACATGGTTCAAGTGAGAAATCACAAGCTAAGAATCCATAAATACTACTAAGTGACCAATATTGCGAGATGCAACTTCAGTTAGAAACCCTAAATCACTGTTTGATACTCAAGGATGTTGTTGGTAGATGGACCTATACAAATCACTCATGATCAAACTAATGCATGGGATTGAGAATACAGTACCTAGGTGGGTGAAGCAAGACTCAGGGTGTGATAGAAAGCACCATCAACAAAACCATAGAAGGCCATTTGATCTGCATAATCAAAACATAGGATAAGTAGCATCAAAGAAGAACCCAAAACCATATTTAAAATAACAAATCCACACAAAAAAATTCAAATATACACATATATACAAGGCACCGATTCGAAGATATCCTAAGAATCGTACCTTTTTAGGTACAATCCATTGCGAGGCTTCCCGAAAGGTATCTCATTATATTCAACAAGATCGTAGGACCCTTTCTCCAAGACTTTGATTATGATATAGGTACCATACCACATTGATTCTAGCTTCCCTTTTCCAACTTTGTCGTGCTTCTGATCATAAGTCAGAACCCGATATCCCTCATTAAAAACATGAAGCTAAATCGATTTATCATACTGAGCCTTGATCTATTTCTTGTGCGACTCATTAGCCAAGGAGACATATCATCATGCTTCATCAAGGTTAGTTACATAAATAAAACGTTATTCCTCAGTAGAGGTGTTGGGTAGAAGCTTGACAGCTAGCTTGAATGATGGAATTTCACATTCAATAGGTAGGACAACTTCCAGTCCATAGACCAGTAGAAAAGGAATGAAACCAGTCGTTGTTTTAACTGAATTTCTCTAGGCCCACATTGTGAAAAATAGAGTCAAATACCAATTGGATTTATGATATCCAACCATCCTATGGAGCATGGTCTTAAGGACCTTTTTAATGGCTTCAACCTGGCAATTAGCTTATGGATAGTATGGGGTTGAGTTTTCATGACAAAAACCCAACTTGGAACTCATCTTAGATATCATTTGATTATAAGAAATGAGATCTATGATCAGTTACTATATCCTGCGAAATTCTAAACCTAGTGATGACGTGATTAAATAAGAAGAGAGTGGTAGTCTTACCACCCGTGGCATATGTAGGAATTTCCTCATCCCATTTTGTGAAATAATCCACAGCTACAATAATGTAACCATGCCCCTTGGCTAAGGTAGGATTAAAATGCATAAATTCAATTCCCTATTTGGAAAAGGGGCCAATGACAATGATAGGGTGTAACAGAGCAGGGTGGCTACGCTTTTTAGGATAAAAAAACTCACAGGGTGGGAATTTTTTGATTGCTTCATGGAAATCCTTGAATATAGAGGGCCAAAATTACCCAGCATGAAGAATTTTATGATCTGTAGCCATCCCAAAAATATGACAACCACAAGATCTAGAGTGGTAGTCATTCATGACTTGTTCAGACTCGTCATGAGTAAGACACCGTCGGAGAATTGAATCAATAACACGTCAGTATGGGGTATCATTGAGAATGAGATAATACTAAGCATGGTGTTGAATGCACTAACAATCTTGTGAGACAGAGTGGGATGAAATCTTTGTGTTTGGAGATATATGATCAAATCTCCATACCATGGGCCAGTCGTGCTGATTAGGAACAATAATTCATTCAAAAATGAATCATTGGGATCAGTTTCCATGAGAGCACAGGGAAGGTCACACATCAACTATGTGAATACTAAGGACTTCTTAGAAGTGGTCTTAGTGAATTCGAGATCAAAATCCTATAGGATAACAATCCAATGGGAATATTCCCCCTAGTACCTGACAAGTCAAAATGTAGTACATAGGGTTTTGATTTGCAAGCATGATGGTGGTGCGAAGTAAAATTTCATGAAAAAATCACTACACAACAATGATTGTAGATAAATCTAGCTTCTCCACATGTGAGTATCAAGTTTTAGAGTCAAGAAGACTCTTACTAAGGTGGTAGATCACATGATCTTGACTATTCAAATCTTCCTACACTATAACCATACCAATGGTAGTAATGGAGGTAGTAATATAAAGAAAAACTATTTTGAATAATATGGGGGGTGTAACACAGGTCAGTGTGTTATGGCATGCTTTATATTATCAAAATCCTATTGAGGTTGATCATCCCAAATAAAGGGATTGTTCTTCTTCAACAATCTCATGTAACCATGTGTTTTCTTTGCAAAATTGCATACAAATCGACGAAGAAATTTTTCCTTCCCTTCCAAACTTTTGAGTTCAATGATATTGGTCGAGGAGGGTAAGGCCAAAATAGAAGCAATTTTCCAGGGATATATTCCAATCCCATCCTTGGAAACAAATAAACTAATAAGGCGTCCAATACCAACACAAAAAACACACTTGTGTGGATTAATCCGGATATGGTAGTGACAACATCGAAGGAAAATGTGTGTAATATGCCCTGAATGATCCTCTCTCTGCTATGAATGTGCATAGGTAGGTCATCCAGATATGATGCCACTTTTTGTTTTATATTGTGAAAATAATAAGACATGTCTCCTTGGAAAGTAGCTCCAACATTCTTCAAGCCAAGAGGTAACTTGTGATAATCGAAGGTTCCCCACAGGAAAATGAATGTCATTTTATGTTGGTTAGCAGGAAATATCTTAATCTTATTGTAGTTGAAAAATCCATCCGTGAAAGAAAAAATAACACTTCAATCACAGTTGTCAATGATCGAATCGGTGTGATGGGTAGGAAAGTTTTCCTTTGGACAAGCTTTGTTCAAGTCCTGAAAATCGATAAAAACCCTAATACAACCCCGTTTCTTGGAAATAGGAACAATATTAGATACCCACTCGATTAAAGGCATGGGGTAGATAAAATCAAATTTTAAAAGTTTCTTAGCTTCAACTTTGATGGTTGTAGCTTTCCTTAGGTGGACCTGGCGAAGTTTTTTCCTAACAGGTTTCACCACCGGGTAAGTCTTGATTTCATGTACAACAATCGATGGATCAATACCAGGAATTTCTTCATAACTCTTGGAAAAAACATCACATAATTCCTTAAAAAGAGATTAGTATTCCTCAATTTCTATTTTCAAACAGTTATGGACAATGTGAACATGTTCAAAAACACCTAGCTTCATTGATATGTCGATGGGAATCGTTTTAGTGATGTTGCATAAATTCTCTTCAGAAGCAACACCTTGTAATAATACAAGCATTTGCATATATTCGAAGATATTGAAACTGATAAGAGAAAAAAAATATGAATCTACCAAATTGGAATTAGGAAGAAACGAAGATCGATGATGAGAGTCTTCCCATAAAGATTCATTCGGACTCATAATATCCATTATGGAATCGTATGATGGAAGACTCCGTGAGAGATAATCCATAGTCTAGAGAAGGGAATCTACCCAATAGGGAAGATGGTAAGGTTATGATGCTACCAAATGTTGATCATCTATGTAGGCATTAGAAACATATTGAATGTCATCATACAGGGCTGAGTGTGGACCCAAAGAAGGAAATCTAGTGACCACTTTTCCTTTAGACATGCCCCCGGCCATGGATGATATCATGCTTACCGTGGAAATTCCTGTACTAAGAGGGGCAACAGTAGAGGGAAATACTCCCATGAGGGATGGATATTTCAAAATACCAACGCTTACAAATTGATAAGGAGGAGGAGACTACCCTAACATAGGAAAATTATTTGTCATGGCAATGGTGATATCAGGTGAACAATAATTGAATTTATTAATGGTTACAAATTTTCCTTGATACGGAAAAATAATGACCCAATGACCTACATAGCATAGAACCAATTCCTTCTTAAAAAAAATTGTAATCCAAAGGAGCATTGACCATTTCTACATGGAAAGAAATGATCTTTCCCCCCAACTCGATGGATAAAGACGATAGAAATCCATGAGGTTAGAAACCTCGTTCGTCGAAATATTTCAAAGTGTTTGGTGACTAATTAAGCTTAGGAGAACCAATGGATCTCCAACAAGACATAGATAAAACCGAGTTCGAATCTCCTTCGTCTAACATAGTGTGATGAAATTTCCTACCCATCACTCTAGTCATAATTTGAAACGTGAGTTGATGGGATAACCTAAATTTATAATTCTCCATTAAAAGTGATCATGGTAGAATTCTCAAAATCTGTGGCCCCTAGGGTTGACAGGAAATTCTTCCGCTATGCAGGGAAACTTTGGATTACCTCCAACATGTACATGGAGCAAGGTGCTTGGGATAAATCCTCAACAACATTGTATAACTGAGTAGCTCTGGCACTAGGATTAAAAATGTTTTTACAGATGATACTGTTAGGAGGGATCAAGATTGTGTCAAAACTAGGTTTATTGATAGTGAGAGGACCATTAGAAGGAGGTAGAGGAGAAGGGTTAATGGGAGGATTCTTCTCTGAAGAATCACCTTCATCTTTCTTCTCACGCGGTTTCTCATATGTTTGATTTCGAGTAGTCAATGCAACGGTCTCAATGGACATCATCCATATTTCGTTAGTAGAGGAAGACGGACCATGCAAAGATGTATGATCGATAAATTGATGCTAAGATAGGAAGGGGTCAGTTAATACTGTTAGTGTGGGGTTATTTTTGAGAAACTTGTTGATCTCTTCATGATGAGGACACTCCTTTGTGAAATGATCATCACCACACAACAAACAAGGATACTTAGCCTTCCTTTTAGGTTTTGTGTCATTCTCTAGAGTCGTAGGTTTGGTATTCTCTTGATGGTTTCTAGGTTTTTTTTTAAACCTTTTCCTTATTATTACTAGGTGTTTACGAAGGATGGATTGCATTCACCTCAGTGGAAAAAATAGGAGTGGAAGAAGTTATAGTAGAAGCACTCTATGGTTTAGTAGGCTTGGTTGTGGATGAAGGTTGGATTGTACCAACAAAAAAATCTACAAGAGTCTTGTTGGGCCAAGAAAGAGCACAAAGAAGAAACCAAATCACATGCAAATATAGAAAAGACAAGAGCATGATGGAGTAAATCCAGGTAAAGGAGAGAAAGAAAGCACATAACAGAGAAAACTACGACAAGTAATGGTGCCACAAAGGAAAATAGAACCTTGAGTCGGTGGAATATTGAAAGGTAGAAGAGTAAAGGCTCGAAAGAGACAGGTCAGAAGACCGTAGGTGCTCAATTCGATAGAAGACTAAAGGATGATTTTTGTGGCTAGTTATGGCCTGCGATTAATGTAATGAAGGACATTTTTGTGGCCGGTATGGCCTGTAATAAATATGAAAGACATTTTTGTGGCTATTTATGACTGTAATAATTGAGTTGTACTCAGTCGACCTTGCACGGTCTTGTAACATCTATAAATAGGAGGAACCCATTATGTATAAGGGTTTAGGAAGTTAGTCAGTTGGTAATAGTTAGAAAAGAAGAGAAGGAATTAGAGAGAAGTATGATAGTATAGTTGGCTATTGAGCCATGTATTTGCAGCTATGTTCACAAACCATTTTGTAAGAGTCATTCTACAGCTGAGTGCATAGATAATAGAGTAGAAGAGTTGATCCAGGATGTGTGTGAATCAGTAGGAGTAGAAGAAAAGAATAAAAACAAAGTGTTAGGAACCCATGTCAATCCCTCTCTTTACTATGTTAGTATATTGTTGTTGGATGCATATGCTTTGTAAGTCGTCCCATAGTAATTGTTGATCCATAGTTTGTGTTATTGTTGTGAGGCGCATATGCTTTGTAAGCCGCCTGTAGTATTTGTTGATCCATAGTTTATATTGACCCATGGTTTTGACCCATAGTATTGGCGCCCATAGTTTATATTGGCCCATGGTTTTGACCCATGGTATTGGCACCCATTTTTAATATATAAGTGTGTGTTGAGGCCAAGGAAGGCACCGTGAAGTTATTTTGTATTGAGCTTGCTCAAAGGAGGTTGCCCCCTCACAGTGGCTTGTGATTAATATAAAAGTGATTTTGAGTTCTGCTGCTATATCGTGTGTTTTGATTACTTGTTTGCTGCAGGGTCCTCACATTTGGTATCAGAGCACTTTCCTTGGCACAAGTGGGAATTTTTTTTTTTTTTGGGCGGTGAATTTCAGATCAATTTATGAAACTTTCTGCACAAAATCAGAAGAAACAGATTGCATATCTGAATTCCTCTTTCAAAAATATGCAGTTTCAAAAAAAAATCATCTCATTTGGAATTCTAAAAGTGGAGATATCGCGGATTTAAAATCCGCAATTTTTCAGAATTTCGGTGACGGCCGCGGAAATTGCGGCGAGAAAATATTCTGACCAAGTGCCCAGATTTCTATTCCGATCTCATGGGTCGAAGCAGAGTGGTTGTTCCAGTTCCAGAAACATGCTATAATAGTGATTCTGAGCAATATAGATCCGGTTTTTGAACATTGGGTGGAATTTCTGCCCAAATTTTTTTTTCTGTTGCAGGTTCGGATCTGGGAATAATCCCTCTCCGCTTAACTATGGGAAGTACTTGGGAATAATCCCTAAAACTCATTGTGAGGAGTACTACAGGAACCCCGAAGTAGCTGGCCCATTGAGAGGACCTTCCAGTGAAAAGGGCAACGACCCCTACCTGATTGACTAGTTCCCACCCGTGAGGTAAACCAAGAGCTGTCGTTTGTGGCCAAGCGGTTATCAATTTTACCTGAGCCATGGAGTGAGGGGTACTGCCCCAATACGCAAGCTGTCAGACAGCATTGGTGGCCGAGTGAATCCCTTGAACCGATAGGAAGCCGCACATACCTGGGGTCCATATCTATTTTCAGTTGCACAATTGCAGATTTCCTCTGTACAGAACTGTTGTCGGTCAGTTTCGCGTCGTTGCAGATCCATCTGTTGCCGATCACTTCTGCACCATTGCAGATCCCTTCTTGAAAAATCTCCTGCTTATGGTTGTCACCCGCACAGGAGAAAAAATCATGGAGGAAGCACTTGCAGCCATCCAAGCCAAACTCCAGGAACTGGATAAAAAATTTCTCGGTCTCCATCTTGATCATGCAGCTATGAACACCAGACGACAGTCCGAGTCTTCATCAACCAATGGGTTCTCTTCTTCTAGCAATTGTCGCGGTCCGAAGCTAGATTTTTCGTGCTTCAATGGTACTGATCCGACTGGATGGATCTATTGTGCAGAACAGTATTTCAGCCTTCATAATAATTTTGATGTCCACCAAGTTCCACTTGCCTCCTTTCATTTGGAATAGGAAGCTCTTCAATGGTATCGTTGGTACATCAAGGCTCATGAAGAGCCAAAATGGCCTGCCTTTTTCCAGCTCCTTTTGCACCGATTTGGTCCGAGTGCTTTTGATGACTTCACAGGAGCTCTCACTAAACTTCGCCAAACTGGCACTGTGAAAGAGTATCAAACTAAATTTGAGAAACTAGCTAATCACACTGAATGATTACCTAATGAATTCTACCGGAGTTGTTTTATCAGTGGTCTAAAGGATGCAATTCGCTCTGAGGTCAAAATGTTCAGTCCCACCACAATGATGGAAGCCTTGGGGTTGGTTGCCAATGGGGGCACCTTACCTTGCAAAGGGAAGTGTCGTAATGTGCGTATCTCTATGGGAGATTATAACCTCCGCTCTGACATGTTTGCCTTGAC
>LPNX010695557.1:249693-280627 GCA_001517045.1 Pseudotsuga menziesii
TAAAATATTTCCTAGAACAGCGTGTATCCTCCCCAGCACAACAGAAATGGGTTAGCAAAATCATGGGTTATGACTATGAGATCACTTATAAGAAGGGTACGGACAATCTTGTGGTGGATGCCCTTTCTCGCACATTTGATGACCAAGGTTCTCTTTCCGCTATTTCTATGCCTGTTCCAAATTGGTTGCAATCGGTTCAGCAGGGTTATGTCAATAACTCTTCATTATCTCACATCATCCAATGCTTGGACAACAACCCTGCTGTTGTTCCACATTACTCTTGGGATGGTGCTTCACTGCAATACAAGGGTCGTCTGGTGCTTCCCCAGAACACAGCTCTTCAACAAGCTATCTTCTATGAACTCCATGCTTCTCCGTCAGCGGAGCACTCTGGTTTTCTCAAAACATATGAACGGGCACGGCACAACTTCTTTTGGTAGGGCATGAAAAGGAAAATTCAATAGATGGTGGTTGAATGTGATACCTGCTAGCGCAATAAGGGTGAAACAACACCCCTTCTGGGATTGCTCGAGCCCTTGCCCATACCTCCCCAGATATGGACAGATATTTCTATGGATTTCATTGACGGGATCCCTAAATCTGGAGGGAAGACTGTGATTTTGGTTGTGGTTCATCGCCTCTCCAAATATAGTCATTTTTGTGCTCTTAGCCATCCCTATACAGCCTCTTCCATTGCTCAAATTTTCCTAGACCAGATCTTTCGTCTTCATGGAATGCCTTCTTCCATTGTCTCAGCTCGTGATGCGACTTTCACTAGTCATTTTTGGACAGAACTCTTTCACCACACTGGCACCAAACTGAAGATGCATTCAGGTTATCACCCCCAAACGGATGGTCAGACTTAAATTATCAATAAATTCTTGGAACCTTATCTTCGTTGCTTCTCCCTTGAGCAACAACATCAGTGGGAAAAGTGGCTCCCTCTCGCTGAATGGTGGTACAATACCTCTTACCGCACTGCCTCTAAAATGACTCCATATGACGCAGTTTATGTTCCGGTACCGCCAGTTCTTCTTCCTTACAGCCCCAGCAGTTCTCCAGTTCAGGAAGTTGACGCAGTCCTTCACATTTTGCTTGAAAACCTTCACATGGCAGGAAATCGCATGAAGCAACAAGCTGATCAGCACCGTTCTGAGCACACTTTTGAAGCCGGTGATATGGTTTTTCTTCGTCTCCAGCCTTACAAGCAATCCTCACTAGAACTCAAAGGGCGTCATCAGCTCGCTCCAAAGTTCTATGGGCCATATAGGATTCTTCAGAAGATTGGGTCCGTTGCTTCTAAATTGGAACTTCCGCCTTCTTCCCACATTCATCCAGCATTTCATGTCTCTTGTCTGAAGACAGTTCTTGGCACCAACATCAAAGGCCAAACTATTTTACCAGAACTGGATAATGAAGGATCCATCTTTTTGGAGCCGGAGGCTGTCCTCAATAAGCGCACTCGTCAGCTTTGCTCTCGCTCTATCACCGAGGTCTTAATTCAATGGCACGGAATGCAGCCCGAGGATGCTACGTGGGAACCACTCCTCCAGATACAGCGACAATTTCCACATCTAAAGCTTTGAGGACAAAGCTTTTTCTAAGGGGGAGGGGATGTTAGGAACCCATGTCAATCCCTCTCTTTACTATGTTAGTATATTGTTGTTGGACGCATATGCTTTGTAAGTCGTCCCATAGTAATTGTTGATCCATAGTTTGTGTTATTGTTGTGAGGTGCATATGCTTTGTAAGCTGCCTATAGTATTTGTTGATCCATAGTTTATATTGGCCCATGGTTTTGACCCATAGTATTGGCGCCCATAGTTTATATTGGCCCATGGTTTTGACCCATAGTATTGGCGCCCATAGTTTATATTGGCCCATGGTTTTGACCCATGGTATTGGCACCTATTTTTAATATATAAGTGTGTTTTGAGGCCAAGGAAGGCACCGCGAAGTTATTTTGTATTGAGCTTGCTCAAAGGAGGTTGCCCCCTTGAAGTGGCTTGCGATTAATATAAAAGTGATTTTGAGTTCTGCTGCTATATCATGTGTTTTGATTACTTGTTTGCTGCAGGGTCCTCACACAAATACATGAGACCAAGACGAGTCTGAGCTAAAAAGACAGATCTCAAAATAGTCTGCAACTCGCAGACTGCAAGGTGCCATATATTTATTATGCTAGATGAAGGGAACCATGGTGGATTTTACCTGGATCGGTTTCCACATTATTCCCTATGTCATTGAATGTGAATGTGAATGTTGAATTTTTTCTTTTCTTGCATTATTTATGTTTATTTCTTAAGTGAATGTCACAATATTGATAATAGAAGTTGAATGAATGAATGAATAAAGAATCATCGAAGTATCCTGTATTATTTCATGCTCAAATACTATATAGTTGAAATATTGTCGCACCATTGTCATTTTCTATTAAGGATTCATCTCCGTTGCACAGTTGCACCAGTTGTTAAGTTGTCAAAGGAAAGGTTATGTCGCATGTTGGCTATGTCGTATTGTTGCGCCACTGTCGAGTAGTAAAAGACTCCATCCTTCCAACTCTGTTGAGCACCTTGGCCATGCTCCAAGGGACTGTAATCCCTCACCAATTGTGGAAAGATGGTTCTAGCAGTTACACATTAAGATATCTCAGCTGAGATTGCATCTGCCTTGCAGGTGTTGTTGACTAAGCTTGCTCCGTCGGGATGATGTATTTGGGTTTTTTGTTGGTTTCATGGGTCTGTTGAACCTGGGTCGCAATAGTGAGGAAAGGTAGGAAAACAAGTCTCGGTGGGTGGATTTGTAGGATTGGGAATAAAATCATATAAAGTCCCGGATTGAGAATAAACTAAGTACACATATTTATCCCGGCTAATAGTCTTCTCTTCCGTGAAAACACCACCCATATCAACATTGCGGGAAATAGGAGGAAACAAGGATTTGGAAAACCAATCAACCAATAGTTGATCTAGAATAGGAGCTTGAATCAACCTTTGACATATCCTCCACTCATTAATATGATTAGATATGTGGGTAGAGGTATTTTGTCGAAGATAGGTCAAAAGGTATATATTAGTTTCATATCAAATGGGTAACCGGAAATGAGTAAGAAACACAGTTTCCAATTAATTGAAATCGACAAACGAGTGTTGTGGAAGTTCCATATAACATTTTACGGCCGTGACGGACAATTTTCTTTGGAAGAGCCTCAATCGGATGGAATCATCCATTAGGGATGTTGAGCCTTATTTTTTTTAATCATTTTTGGTGATTAAATAACACATTTTAACACATATTTTTTTTTATCTTTAGTATGTTTTATGTCATACAAATTGTTATTATCTTGGTTTGTATAGATTATATTACCATATGGGTAGAAGCTAAAGCTTTGTTTAGGGCTACAGATAAATTTGTAGTAGAATTCATATATGAAGAAATATTTACTCAGTTTGGTGTACCCAGAGAAATTGTCACAGACCAAGGTACCCAACTCACTTCCAAATTAATGCAATAGCTCACTATGAACTATGGTATCCGGCATTGTAAGTCCTCACTTTACCATCCTCACGATAATGGCCAGGTAGAATCAACCAATAAAGTATTAGAAGCTATTTTAACCAAGACCATTCACTTACATCATAAGGATTGGGTGGATAGACTTCCTGAGGCTTTAGGGCCTAAAGGATAACATGGAGAAATACTACCGAACATAACCCCTATGAGTTAGTATATGGAAAACAAGTCCTTTTACCTATTGAATTTCAAGTTAAACCTTTCGTATGGTAGCACAATTAGGTATCGATTTGGATGAAGCGCAAAAAAAAAAGAATCCTATAGATTAATGAATTAGATGAAATTAGACAGGATGCACTATGAAGAACCATGCTAATAAAGAGTCAGCGGAAGAAATGACATGATAAATTTATCAAACAAAAGCAATTTAATACTGGATATTGGGCATTACTATTTGATTCATGATTTAAAAACTTTAAAGGAAAATTAACTACCCATTGGTTGGGACCTTATGAGTTAGTTACAGCTTTTAACAATGGATCAATACAAATTAAACCAATTGATGGCTCAGACGTTTCCTTTATAGTGAATGGACATAGACTTAGGCTTTATCATCAACCAATATCTAGACAGAATTTCATACAAAATGTTTTATAGCAAAGAGAAATGGAATTGATTGAGGAAGAAGTTATTCCTCCTCCTCTTGATCTATGAAATTATTTTGGGTTATCATCACTTGTATATATGTAGATATTTTTTTGTTCTATGAATAAATAAGAGTCATTTCTGATAAAATAAATTACATGTGACTCTTTTGCTTTCTATGTTTTTATGAATAAATTGAATCATCTAACAAGTGGTTTTCGAGTTTGATCACAGATACTTGATCTCTATAAGCAATTCATGAAGTATTATATGGAAAAGGTAATTACACTCATAAGGTATCTTAACTTTTCTTAATTTGCAATTTGTAGTGACAATTAAAGACAACTCCTTGCATCTCATTTTTAAGCTCTCCTTTTATGATTCAGATAGTTTCTGGTATTTGATTCAAACATGTATATTTCTGATTTGTTATTTCAAACAGTGCTTGATAAGACCTATTTTCATTATCATTCATATTGTGCCTATAGATTACTAGTTCATCCTGTACTTGTTATCAAAACTTGTCTCTCAAATATCTCTTTGTGATAACTCAAGAGTAGGTGGAATTTTTACCTATGGGGAACATTACTTATCTCTTGTGAAAAGGATGGATTCTAAGGTTAAAAAATAGCTTGAAGTTATTCTCTTTTGACATGATTTATGATGAAGAACAGTATGAAAAGCTATTTGTAAGTTTATTTCTGTAAAATTGAATTATGTGTTTTAGCAGGGCTTAGCATGCTCTAGTACCAATCGACTTCCATATATTTAATATCATTATATACAAGGAAAACCTACTGGGGTACTGAACATGCCTACTGGTAGCGGGTCAATGCTAAGTAAAAATTTAAAAAGAGGAAGCTCGATAAATGCAAGTAAACCGACCGGGGTACTGTCATGTTCCCTCAAATTGACCATTAAAAGTGTTGACCATGCTAAGTTCCCAAGGGCTCAAGTTGTTATTAATTATTCCCCCTAGGATAATTTTTTACCAATAATTGTTCTAAGGCATGTATTTAATTTTATTTCAGAAATTTTATTTATTATGCACAATAATGATGTGGAATTAAGGCTGCCATGTCAGGAGGGTGCATTGGGGAAAGCTAGTCAAATTTCCTTGGTAAAAATAAGAAATTCCATGACGAAAGAAAGCAAGAGAATAAATGGAAGTTTCCTAAAAGAAGAAAAAGCAGACAGAGGTAAAGCAGGAAAGTTTTTTAAGGAAAGAAAGAGTTTCCTTATGACCCAGGAAAAGCAGAAAGTTGTGATAACTCAAAAGACACATCTTTTGACTAAGGGAGGGTGCATTTTCTAATTGTGAAGGATTATTTGGAATTGGAAACAATTCCACATGGTAGTACTTGCCTAATTTCCCAAAGGGGGCACTTTTGTGGCTAGGGTTAGGTAACCCATGGGATTGACTTGCTCTCACAGGTCACCATTGGCCTCAACTTACTAAGAAGGTCATCCATAAGTATATAAAAGACAAATTCAAACACATTGCTTCTGTTTGGTTGATGATTTTATTGCTGAATGCTTATGTGAGCATTATTTCTGAGTGTTGTGCCTCAGACTACTGGGAGATGAGCCCCAGCCTTCCATTCCCCTCTCCTCCCATCCCATTTTCTTCCATTGCAGGTGTGGAGCACTAGATTGCAGGAAATGAAGGATTTACAGAGTTATTTTCAGCCTCCATAAATTTCAGGTCCATATCCAGTGAATCCCTAGCTTCACTTATGCTCACAGCCCTTGCTAGTCATGATCTGGGCCTCCCGCCCCTTGTTTTTTGAGCGTCCTTGTAATGGTCAGTAAATGATGTAATTTATGTTTTTTAGGGTCATAATATTCTTCAAATTAGATGTATCAGGTCGAAAAATATCTGCCCATAAATATTTTTGCCTTCATTTTTTCCTAAAAGGCCTATTTTAGCAATGTATGGGGGAAATTGAATAAAAATGAGTGCTATAAGGAATATGTCAGCTTGGGGAAGTAATTGAAGGGATTTTACATATTAAATGAACTTATATTTACCCCTTTTATATTTCTCATTTTTTACATAAATGCATTTGCGATGATTTAACTGGTTTTTTTAGACCCTAGCTAGATTACTAGCTTTTAATAACTAGTTTTTGTAAAATTGATGTAAAACCATTTCTGTTAACTAAATATGAGCTTTGTCAGTTCCTATGGGTCACTGAAAGGTCCACCTTCCCATATAAAACTCCAAAACCATTTTTATTTGAGTCTATAATACCTTTTTGGATCCTCCTCTGCGTAGGGTTTTCCTTGGCCAAAACTGCCGTAAAACCTCAAATTCATCCAAAAATTCTTAGAACCTTCCAGAATCTATGAAAACTATATAAAACCTTTATTTATGCTATATTAAGTCTGGAACAATCCTTTTCAAGTTTCTAGAAGCCCCTGGTTAAAACAGACCGAACTACCCTCCTTAGTTTCACGGTTTGGCTGCCCAGAGGCGTGGTAGTAGGTTTCCGCGGAGCGGATTCTGAAACCTAAATGGAACCAGATATAAATGTTATATGGGAAAGGTAATTCCATGTCTTATTTTCTTTGGTTTCTTCCCGCTGCTCACTCCTTTTTCCTGCAAAATTTCCCAGAATAAACCCCTTATTTGCCCAGTCCGAGAAGTCATTGTGTAAATTAATTCAATTTCAGAAATTTTAATATAATTTACAGAATTGAAGAGTATTCAAGTATGTACACCAGAATTGAGACATTACAGTGGTATCATAGCACTTTCCTTGGCTCAGTCTGTGGAAAGTAACTCTCGGTGGAAAAGTAGCTTAGCAATATCTTCAAGTTGTAGTTGTGGAATTTGTTCCAGTCATGGAAGATTTATAGTTTGAGATGTATGAGGAAGGAGAGAATTCAAAATTGGATGATAGAGAATATTTAAGAGTTTTTATGCAAAGAACATTGAAAGGGCTGAAATATGTATCTCAAAGCATCATCCAGTCAGATAAAGAGACTAGAGAATTCCTTGCCAACCAGTTGGCAAGCAAACATGGAGAAGGGAGTAGTAGTGTCTCTCAGCATGAAGGAAATAAAGTTGGAGAGTCTATTTTTTCAAAAACATTAATACATGTAGGTTCTCTGAATACAAATAAGCCATCAAGAAAGGAACTAAGTTGTTCCACTTCTCAAAGTAAACGGGAAGAAAAGAGGACCAAAAGTGAAGTTTCATTAGAGCCCTCTGCACATGGTTTCTTTGAGAAATTATTTGGGTTTTCCCAAAAGAGAGATCAGCGTATTTGCAGAATCCATGAGGATGATGAATCACAAAATCCTCCATCAGAAGGAGATGAAGAATATCCATGCACAACTAAATATCCAATAGTCCAACATCTAGTTGTTAGTAACGTGGAAGCTGAGATGAATCCAAATTTCTTTGTGGCTGATTTCAAGATAAGTGCAGAAAAGATAAGGCAGATTGATGATGGTGAGACATATTTTGTATCTGATCCAAGAGATAAACATGATTCATATTTACAGTCACCCCTTGAGCCTCACAAGGAAGCACAAATTAATCACATCTCAGTAGGGTGTGAAGTAGAGAAATGGGTGGGTGAACAAGCCATCATAACTCCACCACATAAGGAGGAGAACATCACACATGGAAAGTTAGTAAATTCTGATTTTTATGTGTTATTTTGTAAGTCTTATATGGCATCCACTTCCAGTGATGAGTTCAGAATGGTTGAGCCCCCTAGTGACGAGGTTCAAAATTCTAGTGTCAAAAATGAATGCAATATGAAGGATGAAACTTTGAGAGAATATCTTTCTGGTGCACTAAGGATGTTGGAGTAGGGTCCCACAGCTACAGGAGAAGGTGCCATTTTGGAGGATAGACAGTTTTGGCGAAGATATAAGAGATAAGGCAAATATACGATGCCGTAGCATGTTTCTAGTTGTAGATCAGAGTCGAAAACTATGACTATCAGGGCAGAGAAGTCAAAGAAGACGACAATACCTGAGCGACCGAGAAGAGAGAGCTCACCCACTACATTCAAGGCAGCGACAAATACAGGAGGGCTCAGCTACCCTCATAGAGGAAAAGGGGCAACGAGGCTGAGGTATTAAAGATGAAGGATAGAAAAGGAAGAAGCACCTAGTACCCACGATCAGCGCCGGGAAGCGTGGAATACTGCAGAGAGCTGTGGTGTGACGGAAAGCGGCAGTTCAAGTACAAATAGATCGACTGTCACAGTTAGGGTTTTTGGGTTACTGTTAGGACAGGCCCACAGTGTTGTAATGGAGAGACCTTCGGGCCGCCTATAAAGGGACGTATTTTGTATTGTAAAAGGTTATCTAGTTAGTCAATTAGCTCACAGTTATTTTGTATTGTAATAGAGTCAAGCTCTGGTTCTGCTATTCAGTCCATACTTACCTTACTGTAACCAGTAGCCGATTCCAGGAGTATGTATGTAACAATCCGCAGGGATTGACAGAGAGAGAGAGAGAGAGAGGGAATATTGTAAGAAGGCAATATAGAGAAATAGAAGAGATCTAGGAGAGAAGGGCTCTTGGCAGTGAGTACGGAGTTACCCAGAATATCTCTAGCTGCACAACAGGTTGCAGCAGAACTGTGTACTCTCTCAAGATATAATAAACACAGTTTTGTGGACATAGCTTCTACCATGGAAGTGAACCATGTAAAACCAGTGTGTTATGTGATTATTTCATGTGATTGTGCTTTACTAGTTGATATATGTTATTTGTTACATGAATGTTGTATCTCCGTTAGTAAATGTCTGTATGTCCTCATTCAGCTACAACATTATTGAAGGTTAAAGGTGGATTTACATGTATCAAGTGTCTGCATATGAGTTTATCAGCGCTTGTTTCACACAGTAATAAGTCATTATGTTAAAGTGTTTCCAGTATACTTATTCAGTAAGTTAAGTATAGCGGTGTGAGTGTGTTGAACTGTGGAAGTTCAAGTCAGAGTGTTTACTATCTTGTTTAAAGTTAACTAAGTCATTCCACCCAGTGAGATAGCCTTTGGACCGAGAGAGTCGTAGTGGTCCATACTATAGAAGATATCATGTTGATAGTAGGCGATATCGCACCATCAGAGGTGCTGCAGTGTGAGATACCGCAGAGCGTGGGTTAAGCGAAAGGGAGAGTTACGCATCGTCCGAGTCGCTACGATGCGATAGGAGTCCTTCCCCTGTCAGAACCCGCGAGTAAGAGAGAAGCACGCGTCGCAGAAAGATCTTGTTGGCTAAGAGAAACAGCGAGACCCTAGGATGCTACAGAACCTGGTTGAGGACACCTGAGTCTTCGTCCAACCCATACGATCACTTCGCGTGAGACTTTAGGCCATTTTGCGATCTGTCACCGAAAGGGCCAGTGAGTTAGGGGTGTTGTTGGTATATGTATATTAGTAAACCCGGGTCTACCCATATATCCAAAAAGAAGGTTAAGGAGTTCACTACCACCAGAAATGAAATTGATACAACAGAAGATTTAAATATTAGTCAAGCTATGCTTGAATTGGCACAAGAGTGTGTCGAAACTATGGAGAAAGAAGTCGCAGGACTTCAGCAGAAACTTACGAATACTTCGCAGGAAGCCAAGGAGAAAGTACAGCAGGAGAAGCCCACTGTTAGTGGCTCAAGGATGAGCCACAAGTAAGTATTAGGGGACTGTTGGAGTAGGGTCCCGCAGCTACAGGAGAAGCTGCCATTTTGGCGGATAGACAGTTTTGGAGAAGATATAAGAGATAAGGTAAATATATGACACCGTAGCATGTTTCTAGCTGTAGATCAGAGCAGGAAACTGTGACTATCGGGGCAGAGAAGTCAAAGAAGATGACAGTACCTAAGCGTTCGAGAAGAGAGAGCTCACCCACTGCATTCAAGGTAGCGGCGAAGACAGGAGGGCTCAGCTACCCTCATAAAGGAAAAGGGGCAATGAGGCCTAGGTATTGAAGACGAAGGACAGAAAAGGAAGTGGCGCCCAGTACCCACGATCAGCACCGGGAAGCATGGAAGACTGCAGAGAGCTGTGGTGTGACAGAAAGTGGCAGTTCGAGTACAGATAGACCGACTGTCACAGTTAGGGTTTTTGGGTTACTGTTGGGACAGGCCCACAGTGTTTTAATGGCGAGACCTTCAGGTCTCCTATAAAGGGATGTATTTTGTATTGTAAAAGGTTATCTAGTTAGTCAATTAGCTCACGATTATTTTGTATTGTAATGGAGTCGAGCTCTGGTTCTTCTATTTAGTCCATAGTTACCTTACTGTAACCAGTAGCCGATTCCAGAAGTATGTATGTAACAATCTGCAAGGATTGACAGAGAGAGAGAAAGAGGGAATATTGTAAGAAGGCAATATAGAGAAAGAGAAGAGATCTAGGAGAGAAGGGCTCCCGGCAGTGAGTGCGGAGTTACCCAGAAGATCTCTAGCTACACAACAGGTTGCAATAGAACTGTGTACTCTCTCAAGATATAATCAACACAGTTCTGTGGACATAGCTTCTACCCTGGAAGTGAACCATGTAAAACCAGAGTGTTATGTGACTATTTCATGTGATTGTGCTTTACTAGTTGATATATGTTATCTGTTACATGAATGTTGTATCTCAGTTAGTAAATGTCTGTATGTCCTCATTTAGCTATAGCATTATTGAAGGTTAAAGGTGGATTTACATGTATCAAGTGTTTGCATAGGAGTCCTTCCCCTGTCAGAACCTGCAAGTAAGAGAGAAGCGTGGGTCGCAGAAAGATCTCGCTGGCTAAGAGAAACAACGAGACCCCAGGATGCTACAGAACCTGGTTGAGGACACCTGAGTCTTCGGCCAACCCATAAGATCACTTTAGGTGAGACTTCAGGCCTTTTTGTGGCCTGTCACCGAAAGGGCCAGTGAGTTAGGGGTGTTGTTGGTATATGTATATTAGTAAAACCAGGTCTTCCCAGATAGCCAACAAAGGATGAATGAGCACTTAAGTTGCATCCCAAATTATGTTGTTGAGAACTTCAAATATGAATATATTGCAGAAACAACATATGGATTAGATTTCAAAACCTCGAGTGCACTACATGAAATTGATTCGGTGATGGAAAATGAAGAGGAGGAACATCTACAAGAACCTCATCTTCTTACAGGGTCATTGAAGATGCATGAACAGAAGATCCAAGAGGCCCTAAAAATTCTCCATGACACTCATGCTTCAGTGTCAAATATGTGTTGGGAAGCTTCTTTAATGGAAGACCAATCTTCCTTTGAAGCCATGGAGAATATCCAGAAATCAATGTCTACAATCAAAGGTAATTTCTCCCAATTTCTTTTAGATAAAAATGACATGTGTGAGCTTGTTGAGTTATTGTGGGAAGCATCACTGCATGATGAAGAAAGTATTTATGTATATGAAGAAGAGAAAGACAAGCTCAAAGGTGATTTTATGGCCACCCAAGATTCTTTGAGATACACTCAAAGTGCCCTCTTAGAATCACAAATGAAGATAGAACAATTCCAACAAGAGTGGAAAGAATTGACTGAATCCTCAATATTTCCTGAGAGTCATCCCTTTTGGGTAAATGGCATGAAAAAATCCATGGAGGAACCTCATGAGTGGGTGGACCATGAGGAGCATTATATTTGGTATGTGCTTAAAGAGTGTGTAGAACAGTTTTATCAGAACCAAACACTTGATTTATTTCCAAGGAAACTTGAGTTGTTCCTTGAAGACAGTCGCTCTCCCATGGAAGAGTGGGATGAGAGCAACCAATTTGGGCCAGCCAATAATGAAAAAGTTTCAACCATAAGTCTGATTACTGAAGGTTACAAACATGAAAAGAAGGTTCACAGCTCTTTCCCACATTTCCTAGATTCAGAAACACCAATGGGGAATGAACAGTGGGTGAAGAATTTTTTCTGGTTTGTGTTGCATGCACAACAAGGGGATCATGATTTGTCCCCATAGGAGATAGATCCTATTGCAGAAGAGATGGATGATTATAAATCATATAAATCAGAAATAAATATCTCTGAGTTATCCACTAGATGGTTGGATAGAGGAATCACTGAAGAGGAAAATATGGAAGGTAGAATTTTTATGTCTTGTTGCAAGAAAATTGTTTTTAATATTGCTGATTTTTCTATGATTTAGAAGCAGTAGAAAAGGCATGTGTGTGCAGAAACTTTTGACAAGAAGGGATTAGATCTACACATACTTTCAATGTGTGGGTCAATTGATGGATTTTTGCACCCTTAGATCAATGGCAGAGATTTGAGCCATTGGATGAAGAGGGGAGCCTCTGTTGAGTTCCATAGAGACATATTTGGAATGAAGACCTTGGGAGGAAATATTTTTTATTTCTGCAATAATTTTTTTGTTGTGACTAACATTGTCTTGACACGTGAACAGCAACAAAGAATTGTTTTGCAGCTATTATATACCTCCCATACACATGCACATGATGTGCATTCCGATTTCCATGTGCTTGAGGAGTTTGAGGTCAAGCAATATGAAGATCAAGAACTTGCATGGTTCCTAAGACATTATGAGTTTCCTCTAGGAAAATGTTGTACAATTTTGGAGGAGGCACATGATCACATTGTCACTCAGAAAACTAATGGAGAAATTTGTGGATCCATTATCTTGATTGATGAGCATTGTAGGGATTTGGCTCACAATTCTTCACCCCACACTTCTATTTCAGCCACATCATGTGGGGATGAAAATTGGGTGAAAGTATTTTTTCTGTTGATGCCACAAGAGGAGGTTGATATTTTCACTCTTCCATTTGAGGTATTGATGGTCAAACCATGTAGTTTGACAAGTGAACTAGTAGTAGATGAATTATTCCCACCTGAATCATTTAGCATGAAATTTTGTCTGTCCATTGATTGGGTGGCTAGACACATGATTGAGATGTGTGCACTGGAGGGTCAAAATATTTCTTGCATCAATGGAGAGACATTGGACACATCAAATAAATTGTATGAACAATGGAATCAACATGTATGGATGCTATATGATGCTTTCAGTATACATGGAGGGACATGGGATAACCTCATGTGTATTCATAACAAAAGTGACTTGAGTTCCAGTGCTAGCTTGCACATGGATTTTCATACTTTAGAGAGGCTCAAGATGATTTGGTCCCACATTAAGGAATTCCATGTCTAGTGGGAGTGTTTAAAAAATGTTTAGTTTGGCATGGAAAGAGATGAGCTCCCAGTATGGTGGTATGATTTTCATAACCTCATTTTCCTCCTCTACAATGATAAAATTTTGTTGTTTTTATTGATGGCTGGAAGGAGGCAGATAAAACCATGGGATCCAGGAATTCTTAGAAATGACAGAGTTCAAAAGGTGGCAGAAAAATTTGGGTCCTTGTAGAGGAGGCAGTGGGATCTAGGAATTCTACTCAGTTACTTTAACTGGGTTGGAAATTTTGCTAAAGGAAGTGGCATCAGAAAAATGGCTATGATCAAAGTTATGCAGCAAAAACATGGTGGAAAAATTTGCAACACTCTATGGTGCTTTTTCTTGAGGACAAGCAAATTTGGGAGGGGAGGACTATCATGTTGCCTCAAATTGACCATTAAAAGTGTTGACCATGGTAAGTTTCCAGGGGCTCAATTTGTTATTAATTATTCCCCCTAGGACAAATTTTTATCAATAATTGATCTAAGGCATGTATTTAATTTTATTTCAGAAATTTTATTTATTATGGACAATAATGATGTGGAATTAAGGCTGCCATGTCAGGAGGGTGCATTGGGAAAAGATAGTCAACTTTCCTTGGTAAAAATAAGAAATTCCATGACAAAAGAAAGCAAGAGAATAAAGGGAAGTTTCCTAAAAGTAGAAAAAGCAGACAGCGGTAAAAGTAGGAAAGTTTTTTAAGGAAAGAAAGAGTTTCCTTATGACCCAAGAAAAGCAGAAAGTTGTCATAACTCAAAAGAGGCAAATTTTGACTAAGGGAGGGTGTAGTTTCTAGTTGTGAAGGATTATTTGGAATTGGAAACAATTTCACATGGTCCTACTTGCCTAATTTCCCAAAGGGGGAGCTTTCGTGGCTAGGGTTAGGTCACCCATGGGGTTGACTTGCTCTCACAGGTCACTATTGGCCTCAACTTACTAAGAAGGTCATCCATAAGTCTATAAAAGATAAATTTGAACACATTGATTTGGTTTGGTTGATGATTTGATTGCTGAATGCTTATGTGAGCATTATTTTTGAGTGTTGTGCCTCAGACTACTGGGAGATGAGCCCCATCCTTCCATTCCCCTCTCCTTCCATCCCCTTTTCTTCCATTGTAGGTGTGGAGTTCTATATTGCAGGAATTGAAGTATTTACAGAGTTATTTTCAGCCTCCATAAAGTTCAGGTCCATATCCAGTGAAGCCCTAGCTTCACTTATGCTCACAGCCCTTGCTAGTCATGATCCGGGCCTCCTACCCCTTGTTTTTGGAGCATCCTTGTAATGGTCAGTAAATGATGTAATTTATGTTCTGTAGGGTCATAATATTATGAAAATTACATTTATTAGGTTGAAACATATCTTCCCATAAAGATTCTTGTCTTCATTTTTTCCTAAAAGGCGTATTTTAGTAATGTATGGGGGAAATTGAATAAAAATGAGTTCTATAAGGAATATGTTAGGTTGGGGAAGTAATTGAAGGGATTTTACATATTCAATGATATGATATTTACCCCTGTTACAGTTCTAATTTTTTACAAAAATGCATTTGAGATGATTTAACTATTTTTTTAAGACCCTATCTAGATTACTAGCTTTTAATAACTAGTTTTGGTAAAATTGATGTAAAACCATTTATGTTAACTCAATATGAGCTATGTCAGTTCCTGTGGGTCACTAACAGGTCCACCCTACCATATTAAAATCCATCACCATTTTTATTTGAGTCGATACCACCTTTTTGGATCCTCCTCTACACAGGGTTTTCCTTGGCCAAAATTGCCGTAAAACCCCAAATTCATCCAAAACTTCTCAGAACCTTCCAGAATATCTGAAAAATATATAAAAAATTTAGTTATTCTATATTAATTCTATAACAACCCTTTCAATTTTCCAGAAGCCCCTGGTTAAAACAGACTGAACTACCCTCCTTAGTTTCACGGTTGGGCTACCCAGAAACGTGGTAGTAGGTTTCCATGGAGTGGATTCTGAAACATAAATGGCACCAAATATAAATGTGATATGGGAGAGGGAATTCCATGTCTGATTTTCTTTGGTTTCTGCCCACTGCTCACTACTTTTGCCTGCAAAATTTCCCAGAATAAACCCCTTATTTGCCCAGTTCGAGAAGTCATTGTGTAAATTAATTCAATTTCAGAAATTTTAATATAATTTACAGAATTGAAGAGTGTTCAGGTCTGTACAGCATACTTGGGACATTACAAGTACTGAACAATCCCACTAGCAGTGGGACTATACTTGCATGGTACCAAGATAAACCCGCCGGGGTACTGAACATGCCTGCTTGCAGCGGGGCAATATTGGGTAAAGAGGTCTGGTTAATGCACTACTATGCACATGATTTGTAAAATAATGATCATATACAGGAAATTTTTGAAAAATTATTATAAATAAAATGTTAAGGCCCATTCTCTTTAATGCCACTTGAGAATCGTTGTAAGTTGGGATTGGACCTGGCCATCTAATTCAATCAATACCTAGGATGTTATTATCCTAGAAATGGGACCCATAGTTACATCTCTCACACACTCCGGGGTAAACTCAAAGTATTTGATGATGACAAGATATCTTTAAAATGTGGCACATATGCCTAGATTTTTGCTATGGCATTCTTTTGATTATACTATTATCTCTTTCTATGGTCTTTCTCTGCACTATTATTTTTCATAAATATACATCTCTGCATCACTTTCCTTTACTAGTTAATTTTTCTTTCCTTTATAAAATAATGACAACATACTTGCACTTTTATTTGTATAAAATAAACTATTCTTCTCCTTTGCATGAGGACATGCCATATCCTTGGTTTGGGGGAGGATTAGGATTGGATTAGGAAGATTCAAAACAAAATATTTTTCTTCTTGTATCTTTTTATGACAAAATTTCTTATCTCTAACAAATGTTAAAGTTCTTTTAGGTTATAACATGAAGCATGATATTACAGAAAAATATGAAGAAATTTGATGGAATACTTTACGAAGGCTCTAACTAATGATTCAGATAATGGTCTGAATGCGATATTGTGGTATTATAGCATGATGATTAAAATTTGTCAACCAAATTTTTGTTCTTGAATACAGTTTTATTTTTGTATGGATGCTTTGATTTTCAAATTTCTTTTGTTATAATTTTACTAATAGCATATTTTTATCTAAATACACATGAAAACTATTTTTCTTGAATGTCATTTAAGCATTTGCGATATATGTTCAAGCTGTCCAAAGTTTTACTTTGGACATGGTTGAACTTGTTATAAACTTTATAAATTTATTCATCAAATGCATATGCTTGTTAAAAGATACATATCCTGAATTCTGCTATAATAGTATGGTCTCCTAAGAAATCTAAATCATGTACTATCCCATCATCATTTTTTTTTCTATTTTGACATAAAATAAATATTCCTTTATAATATTAAAGTTTAAATTCTTTTTTTCATTCGCCAAGTAGAAGGTAGTTACTAGCGCAACTTTGCCTTCTTCCTTAATCATTTTTCTTTTTGCTCAGTGGGACCCGGCATTTCTCTGGTTTGGGGGAATGTTGAGCCTCATTATGTTATCATTTTTGGCTATTAAATAACATGTTTTAACACATATTTTATTATCTTTAGTATGTTTTATGTCATATAGATCATTATTTCGGCATAAGGTAAGAACAAATTTGATGTTATTTCCACTTTGGTTATTAATATTTTTTTTTTAATATTTTTACTAACTCAAAAGTATGTTATTTAAATCATATTTAATGTATTATTTGATATGTATATTTGTTTGTAGATTTTATAGCCCGTTTAATAAAATTAACAACAAAATGTATTCATCCTTCCTTTCACACCATACGTCTAGCTCATGATCTAGCTTGGCATTCATATCGTCATCCATCCACCGCATGAGATTCGCTAATCATTTGCCATGTGTGCCCTAGATTGATGCACTATACATCCAACTCACAGTTCATTGTTCCGTTCAACTTGCTGTTCAACTCGCTTATCAGCCCGCGTGCTGTCCAGAATCAGTTTGGGCATGTAAACATGAAACAACCTGTAACATCCTTCGCTCGCCATCACACCAACCATATCTATGCTGGACCGATGAATTTAAATCATCCTCTGGAAGGATCACCACCTAGCTACTCGTAATCCACGTGTTTAAAGGGATGGACATTTGCTGTTAACTCACAGCCTCCTATGTTTTAATACTCAACTATAATAAGCCTCTGCGTTTAAGGGATAGAATGGCCTGCGCTCCAGAAGACCAAATTTGTCGCCAGCCTTGCTCTCCACAACACCACCACTTTGCATGCTTGTGCTGATAAGGGACCTGCATTCCAGAAACTTGTTGTTGTGTACAAACCCACGCTCAACACCAATCCATCTTCCACGCCAAGGAAGGGATTCATACCACAATGAAGAGGATCTACCAACATGAAGGAAGGATATCACGCCACATCAAGCATGATGTAGAAGCCTGTCCATGCTAAAGAAGGAGCAGACTCGTCACGTTATGCCACAATCATGCTAAATGAAGAGCCATACCATGCGTTGGTTGCAAATCAATTATATGCTTTAAAGATTGCCTAAAAATAGAGAGCAGCTGACCTTTAGGGTTGACTTGCTCATCTCTCATGTAAAACTATATATATCAATCTTTGAATGAAGAGAAAGTTATTTAGACAGAGTTAGAAGTCAGTTAGTCATAGTTTTTATAAACACTGTATTTTTTCTGAAATTGAATAAAGAGTTGTATGCATTGTTGTTGAAGATTGCGTTTGAGTAGGAGTTAGTAGATTTCACCCCTGATTGTTGAGAGGGCCGCTCATCAACTAGAGGTTCACTAGCTTAGTTTTAATTCAGTTCTTTCTTTTTTGTTTTAGTTATTCTAGTTTAATTTTCAGTTTGTTTTCATTAGATGCTATTTTATTTCCTGTATTGTATTAACTTAGTTTTCTTTCAGTAGTTAAACAAGTATTTTATTTCCTGTATTGAATTAGTTTAGTTTTATTTCAGTAATTGAATTTAAATTAGTAGATGTGCGCATAGATTTACTTTTAGTCATTTGCTTCCTGTCTTTTGTTCTTAGTTAGCTTCTTTTAGTTAGTCATTTTATTCCAGTATTTCTTTCATTCTTTAGTTTCAGACAAGTAGAGTAGTTTATTTCCATTTGAATTTAGTTTGGGTTAGTTATGAATTGGTTTAAGTAGAATAGTTTGTTCTCATTTAAATGTAGTCTTGTTTATTTATTTCCTGTTATTAATTTATTTATATAGAATAGTTTGCTTTCATTTAAATTTAGTTTTGTTTATTTATTTTTCTGTCATCAATTGTTTAAGGTAATTTCCAGTATGTTCGAGTTAATTTTCAATGTATTAATTAGTTTACAATGCAATAATTTCCTTTTGTTTAAGAGTTAGTTGAATTTAATTTGTTTATTAAATAGGTTTGTTTATTAATTACATGCATTAGGTTTAGAACTGCATAACTTCAGCTAAAGAATTAGTTCATTTAGGTTAGTTTTACCATTTTTAACTGTATGAACCGCCATTCGGACTGCCTGTCCAGTCTGCCATTCAGTCACCCTTTACAGACCTACTGTTCAGTTTGTCATTTAACCATTGGTTTTGTTTTTACTGTTTTTATGCATTTTTCATATTGCTTCTAGTTTTGTTTTGTCAATATTTGGATTATGTTTGTAGTTGGTAGTTTTATTTAAGCATTTCAATTAAATTTTGGTTGTTTTAAGTTATTGATTAAGGTTTTGTTATTTTTCTTTTACATATGAATTAAGTTGTTTTTATTTCCTTGAATATTAAATACTGATTTTTTTTTACTGCTCTTTTACTTCTTCGTTTGCATATAGAGTTTAGGGTTAGATGTACTATTTTTAAGAGGAACTTAAGTTATTTGTAATCATAGGAATCACTCTTGTTTTTATGTGTGTATTGAAAAATAAAGTTTAAATATCTTTATTAAGTTTCGTACTTGATTTTTTAGTTTTCTATTCTTTATAAGATAAGTTGTCGTTTTACCCCAGCCTTCCAACTTAAGGAGTAGTTAGTTGGTTATTTGTCAGTTTAGTTGTTATAATTTATTTTATGTATGAGTTAGTGTCTGAAATTATAAGTATTATTGTTTATGTCTTTCTTTTCAGTAGTTGTTTAGAATTTGATATTCTAGTCCAGTCCAATTATTGAGATAGTCTTAGGAGTTTGACTCGGTTATTCATTTTGAAAGATCTTTCGATATTTTGTTTATTAGAATATCTCCACGACACCCTAGGATCCTTTTTACCTTTGCATATATTTTGTATCAACTCTAAGCTTACCAAACCTGGTTGATAATTAAATATTAGGTGAATTAATCTAGGCATTATAACACCCAACATTTTTGAGCCGTTGCCACGTAGTTTTTTTATAAGGTAGAATAAATAGGGTTACTTTATGAAGTTTAGATAGATAGATAGATTACTTTTATATTACACAACAAGAGGGAGGGGATACCAGTAAGATGCGAAGATGACTTCATTACAGAATTTTGATGGTGTAATAGCCAGACGAATCCACTATAGTGGGGTGCCCCAAAGCCTTGTTGTTCCTTTGTTGTTTTTTAAGTGTGTTATTTTCTGCATTTGTCGTATACTTGTTTTTCTTTTTCGGTGCATCTGTTATAAAAGGCGCCCCTAAATCCAGCAAAAATAGTATAGCATAAGTTTCCTTTAAATTAGTTTTCTTTTCCTGAACAGACTTAGAGATCCTTAGGGTAGATTTATTAAGGTAGGAAAAGCTATCGACATTTCTACTAACTTTTCAAGGGGACGTAACACCCCAACTACTAACTCACCAAAAAGGTATCGAAAAACACCTGAAGGAAGTAGTTCTGCTTGGAAACCTAAAGAAAATCTTCCGAGATATCTTACCAAGGGAACCATAGAAGGAGAAGGAACCTTGCCCAAAGGTCCTGAGGACCTCATTCAAGAAGAAATTCAGAAGGATCAACCACTAGTAACCTCTAGTTCTCCACTAGTCACAAAATGAAAGGATACGACATTTTCACTAGTAGGGAGTCTGAACTTTGTTGACCTTGTTGATCTTGAACAGGTAAAATCCCTCTTTCGAAACCCCACAGATACAGTCATCTCACAAATTGAGACATCCACAGTATAACCTACTCTCCCTCTAGGGTTCAATAAGAAAATGGTTGACTAGAGGAAGATCTCTCCCGAAACAAAACATTAAGACGCTCCATTATCACCTCGAAAGGAGCTTCCTCGGTATATTTATATTAAAAACCCATCCTATATGGAGGGGCCATGAGAGAACAAAGATCATAACGAAGTTAGAAATAATGAAGGAGAAGGAGAAAATCAAACTAAGGCTACCTACGGGTTTCCTATCCTAGATACTGTACTGGATGTAAATCTGAAAAAAATCCCTCCTTCTTCTTTACCTATTTTTTATGGAAAAAGTAATGAGGACCCGGACACATTCTTGTTCGAGTTTGATATTCCTTGTAGGATCTATAATTACCTACTAGATGCTCACAAAATGTTATACCCAAATCCTATCACCACCATGTGATAAGACCTTTGACTTACATGTTTTCTCTTAATCCCAGCACTTAGAGTGGAAACCTATGTTGTTTGTCAATTCTACATGAAAAAACTCAGCACTGCGCTTTACCTATGACCCATGAGTGGTACCTTGCTCACACTGCCTATATCCTAATTTCCATAAGCGGTGCCACCGCCTATGGTCTTTGGTCCATAAGAGTTTCTCATCTAAATCGCTCTGTCATAAGAGAATAAAATGGTACCAGGGATGATTTTAAGGAACCATACTTATTTAAAATTGTATAAATGTTGGTGAATATTACCGATTCTTAAAACACCAACTATAAAACAATTGGCGATATTTTTCAAAAATATTTTAATTTCCAAGGATTTTATATCATTTATATAATAATTTGGTGATTTTTAGGATGAAAAAATTTTACCCCATCAAAATTGGGTGAAACAGGACTTCAAAAAATACAAAATGGTGAATCTATTTTGGGAGAAAAACATGGAAAAATAGCCCATTGGGATAAATTTCGCCCCTAAAATTATCCCTGAGTGGTACCTAGGGTAAAATGGGAAAAGATAAGTTTCTCGAGGCTTCTATATCATGAGCCTCGTGTCCTCCCTTATCCCTATCATTGTGGGTCAATTGAGCTTGAGATCCCCCATCATAGGATCTTAGAGGCCACCTCATCCACAAATCTCTCAACTATTCCTATCCATTGAGCCTTATAAATACAAGCTCATGCCCATGGTCGAGGGGGAGAACTGTAGAGGTATTGTTATGTTGTTGGATTAACCACTTAGTCCAAGCCAATGGAGAGCATAGAGAGCAAAGTTGGAGCTTATGGGGATGAAGTGTTTGTCTCCTGGAGATGCTTGTCGACACTAGGGAAATGGTTGTAAGCTTCTCCATACATCTTTAATGCAAAGCTGATTTCCGTCCCACATTACTATTGTTTTGATTTCACATGTACATGTTGTTAGATTCCTTAGTCACTAACATGGATAAGTAGATGATTTTCTGGTAGCTTTGATGTGTTTTCATGTTTGATCTGTTTGTAGGTACACATGTTCATTATCAAAGCAACATTCTAGGTGTCTATGAAATCCAGGGAAGGTCTTCATCCATTGTCATTCACTCATTTGTTATGGATTTGAACCATTCAGACCAGAGGAACAACTTTTGTTCACAGAAGGTGAAATATTCATGGTTACAAATCTGACGACTTTGCTGGGGAGTAGTACATATATCAGTTGATCTGATCTTCCTTAGTTCTTGAACTCTTGTCTGAGTCCAGGATCCATCTCCAACTCTCTTCAGTCAGATTTTCCATTTGACTCAATGAATTTTGGTTTGAAACTTTCAGATCTGAATTATTTCGACTTTTTATGCTCTTTTTTACTATCAATCAATCAATTTTTTCCTTGATATGATCAATCTCTAACTTTCGTTCTCCTTTGTGTTTTGGATCTATTCAGGGAACCACTCATGCGCCATTGGAAATAGGCGATGCCACCGCCTGAACCCCGTTAGCAGCACACAGTGCCACTGCCTAATTCCTATTATCCAGAAGCAGTGCTGGTACAAAACCACTCTGTCAAGACCCCTCCAGCACAGTTCCAGGTCGGTGATGTTCCAGACTTTGTATTTTGATTTTTGTGTGCTTTTGGCTTACTTTTTGATGAAAATGAAGTGTATTTTTGAAGTCATTTTGATGTTATATTCCCTCTGTATTCAAAGAGATTTTATGTTTCTTGCGTTGGATTTTTGTTAGATTTTTAACATTAAGCTAGCATAACATTAGGATCTTTAACTGAGAGAACAACAAGCACAACAGTCAAACACAAGAGATGATGAACACAATGGTTTTCCTCGGGGAAACCATAAATGGAGAAAACCCCACAACTTCCTCAGAGATAGAATCAACACCAAAGTGAAACCCAAAAATAGTAAGATGATCTCCCAACAGTAGTAACCTCTTTCTTCCTTGCCCCAATGTCTTTCTCTTCCTCAGCTATGCGGTACAACTGAGTGTGAGTGAGTATGTAATAAATAGAGAAGCTAGCTCTATTTATACTAATTCCCGACTTGACTAAACCCAACTAGGGCCGAATTCACTAGGTGAGTCTAATAACCCTAGTGCCCCGAAACTGCAGGGACTTTAACCCTTAGACAATAGGAGGGTTAACCACCTTGAATTGACATGACTTGTTTACATTATAGAAACTTCCCGATAGGAACATCGGGGCATGACATGACTCAAGTGCATTACAAATACATCCCGAAATAAACATCGGGTTACAATACATAAGAAATACAAGTGAATACATTCTGAATTTACAATTACATCAACACTCCCTCTTAACTAGGAAGGTATTCTCTCGACACAATTTATTAGCACAAGTATTCTTCTCTATATCATCTGGATCATCATCGAGTCTTCATTATATTCACCTTCAAGTCATATCTATCTTCAAGTCACCTTCATATTCAAGTCATCTTCACTTGGATCTAGATCATTATTACTGGATCTGGATCATCCCTCGATCTGGATCATCTCTGGAGCATCATCTCTGGATCTGGATCATCCCTCAATCTGGATCATCTCTGCTAGATCATCAACACTGAATCTTCACAAGTGCTATCTCATGATTCTTCTCATCACAGGAAGTTCTATAGAGCCATCCCTTTTTCATGTTGGTTGTAGGCCTAGCCTCCATGTAGGTCTTCATTAGCGCTTATATCTAACCCTAAGTCAGAATGGCTAGCACAACACTTATATCTGATCATGTAGGAACCAATCCTATAATCATATCAGAAAGGCATGCCTAGCACTCACATCTGACCATGTGGGAACCAATCCCACAACCTTGTCAAAAATTCCCAGCACTCACATTTGACACATGCAAGGAACCAATCCAACATACATGTTAAAAAAGGCTCAGCACTTATATTTGACACATGCGAGGAACCAATCCAACATACATGTTCAAAAAGGCTCTGCACTTACATTCAACACATGTGAGGAATGAATCCAACATACATGTTTCGAAAGGGCTCTGCACTTACATCTGACACATGTGAGGAACCAATCCAACATGCATGTTCAAAAGGGATCTGCACTTACATTCGACACATGCGAGTAACCAATCCAACATGCATGTTCGAAAGGGAATGCACTCACATCTGATAAAGTAGGAACCAATCCTACAGTCATATCAGAATGGCCCCCAGTCCCAGACTGAGCTACCTGGTAACTGACCAGGTGCCTCCATTCCAAGAATGGCATTCAGCACTTACTTCTAATCATGTAGGAACCAATCCTATAGTCACATGAGAATGGCTCAGCACTCATATTTGAGATGGAAGGAACCAATCCTCACCATGATAGAATGGCCCAGCCCTTACATATGACCATGGAAGGAACCAATCCTCTCACCATGTCAGAATGGATCTGGGTCTCATCATTTCCCTTTGGAGGAAACCTGGACCTGGAGAACACCAAGCTTCTCCCTGAAGTACTTGAACTTCTCCCTAGCCAATGGCTTTGTCAACACATTAGCTATCTATTCCTCCATCGCAACATACCAGAGCTTCACTGCTACCCTTTGCACCATATCCCTGATATAGTGATACTTGATCTCGATATGCTTCGACTTGTCATGGAACATTGGATTCTCTGACAACTTCACACAACTCTGGTTCTCACAATGTATACAAGTAGCATCCATCTAGAGATAAAATAAATTAGACAGTAGCTTCCTCAGCCATACTTCCTCACAACTAGTTGAACAAGATGTGACATACTCTACTTCAGCTATACTGAGTGCCACACAGGATTGCTTCCTGCTAAACTAAGAGATCACACCTGATCCCATACTGAAGCAACACCCTGAAGTGTTCTTCCTATTGATGGCACTGCCTACCCAATATGAATCAACATAACCCTCCAGGTTAACCTTCTGATTCTCCTCTTACTTGAGCCCATAATCAATTCTACCCCTCAAGTACCTCAGAAAATGATTTGTAGTAATCAAGTGAACATGTCTTGGATTTTTCAAGAACTGGCTCAAGGTGTTCACAACAAAGAAAATGTATGGTCTCGTGTTCATTAGGTACATCAAGGACCCAATCAGCCGACGATACATCGTAGCATCAACTGCCTCTGATGAAGCATCACTCAATAGCTTCAGCTTCGATGCCATAGGTGTGGTCATGGCCTTGCAGTCTATTGTCACCTTTCACGCACCTAGGTCATGTGGCAGAAATATTCAAGCCGCTCGGTGTGTCCTTGGGGGCAAGTCTCGAGTCAAGGCTGTCACCTTGTTCTTGACTCCTCCGTTTAGGCTGAACTCCTAATGAAGCCAATGGGGGTAGACCCTATTAAGTTTCTAAGGATAATTACTTAGTATGGTGATGTTAAACTAAATGAGTTGCTTAGGAGTTTGAAATTTAGCTATAGACAATCAAAGATGACAAGATACACAAATGAACACACGAAAGCACAATGCTGAGACACAATATATATATAGAGAAAGAAAAATAACCAGTGCCTTAGAATGGAGTCAAAAAATAAAATCAATGTACTTGCATGTGCTTGGAGTGAATGTTTTGCAATTGCCTCTTGGTACATTTTAAGTTAAATTTGAGGTGTGAGTTGATTAAAATTAGGCGAAGGGGTGGACTCCAGATATACCCGAGAGTACTTGGAGTATGTCCAAAACTAAACCTTCACGGCTACCCGCAAGGAATATGTGGGATGAATGGAGTCTCTGGGGCTATTGTTCATAATGCACCCATTAGGGTGTGACAGAGATCGGTTCCTTGAGGTCACTTTTCAGAAGTTCCCGCTTCCTTTGGGAATTTTGCCACCGTGATGGTTCAATCTAGGTGTTGGATTTTCACCTCATGGTTTCTCAATTTGGGAGAGTGAGTACTAATTATACTAGTCACTCAAGTGCTTTTAATACAGCTTGACTGATTGGGTGAACCGCATCCAAGTGCAGAGCATACACACCGGAGTCTTGTCAATTTTAGTAAATTTTAAAGTTGGGTGTTCTTGTTAAAAAGAAAACCCTCCAGGAACCTTTTTCGATCTGGAAATTTGGCAAAGTTTCCTCCTCTTTTTTTTGGACCTACTAAAAAACATCGAGAAATCATAATCAAATATGCCCAAACACACTTTGAAAGTGTTTTGGGTTACTACACTAGTTATCGAAAGAAAACTTAAGTAAAATTTTGTTAAATTGGGGTAATCTAGTTATGCAAAAAGGAAACAAGGAAAGCAAGCTTTCCTTGGGATCTTGGCTGGCTGTTTGGGAAGCCAATAAGATGTGCTCTTTATTGCAGAATATGAATCTTTAAAGAACGAAAAAGAAACTACCTTATGAGAAAGTTTTAGATCTATGACTTAGCTACTTGCAAAAAGACAATTCCTACACCTAGATCTATCTTTATGAAATGATATTCTTTCTGAAATTGCAGATCTAAGAAGAAAGAATCTTATGAAATAGATCCAATAGTATAGATTCAATTCCTAGAACTAGATCTGATCATAAGAGGGAGAGATAGGAAACTGAAAGATTGATTTTTTTAAGAAATGAGAAGAAGAGGAGAGAAGGTCGGCTCGTTGCTTTAATGGAGCAAGCTGAAAGGAGGCCCTTTTGTGGAGTGTTGAGGGACGGAGTCTTGAGTTTATTAGATAAGGAATGGCATCAATCTTGATCCACACCTTCATCCAATTAGGAACTTGCAACTAGACAACACAATCCTACACAACACCTCGTGAGATCTTGATATATATGTATAAAGCAACAAAAATGAAAGATCGTGCAAAAATAATCTTATTTAAGCATATAACTGAAATTTTTGAGCATACATTATATGGATAAACAAGATCAAGCAATCTAACTTGCCTAGTTTACACCCTTACTTGATTCAACCGAATCCTTGAAGCCAGAACACAAAAGCAACACAGAACTTGGAAAGAAATTACAGTTACCACATTAGCAGCATAACACTGAGAATCCACACAATCACATGCACTACACGGTATAGCCTCCAAATATTCTTTATTCACAAATTATGATCAATACACAATTACAATAGAAATCCCTTAAATCCAGCTCTTACTATCTTGGAAGAGGGAGCCTCAGCCAGGATATATACAAAAAACATGACATCCAACCCAGGGGGGTGAAATTCCCAAGGAATCAGATCAAATCAACTGATGGAGAGTCAATCAATGCAGATATTAAGCTAAATTGAGCCTGTTACCACCTAAGTTGTACTTAGTGGTTTTTATCAAGTGAGCCCGGTGAACCGGACAGGGTTAACTTGTTCAGACTTCAAAAAGACCTTTGGAAGTACTTCTGGGAAGTGCTTGTTGTATCATATCACATGTTCATACTTCATTTGTCAATCTGATCAGCCCAGGGTGTTTTTTCCCTTGGTTATTATTGGTTGTTGAATAAACGACTGATAATTTCTGAGTTTTTCACTCCATACCTCCAAAGTTGGGGTGGTCGGCTTGGCATTTGTGCCTATTGAGGTTATTAGAGTCTATGTGTCAATGTGTAAGCATGCTAGACATCATTTTTGAGTCATATGAACATTTCTAAGTCCCCCTAGGTGTTTTTCAATTTTTCAATTTTTTAGTTTTTTCAGTGCTTTTTATTAAATTTTAATTTTTCCAAAACTTAGGATATTTTTTAATAGTTTAATTGGAAAAATTGAGTCTGTAATAAAAGTGGGCCAAATAATCGGTTTCAGTCATGTAGGTGCTCATTTTCAAGCTAAGAGCACCATGTAAACCCATGGACCCACTCTTTCCTAAGTTTTGTGTGATCTTCCATCACTCAGGTCAGAAAGCCCCAAAAATCAATTATTGATTATTTTAATTAATAAATTGATGAATAATGGAGCAAATCCAAAATCAATAAATCAATGGATTCTCAATGGATTTGACTGAAATCAATCAGATCTGGAGCAAATTGACTGGATCTGACAAATCCTTGACTAAAGGAGGGGATCAAATCAGATCCAGAGCTGATCTACAGTGGTATTCATTGGGAATTGTGCCCTCTCTCTCTCCTCCACACGTGTGGACTCTCCTGGATGCTCTATGGGCCGATGTGGCAGTGTATGGGTTGATGTGTCAGCCAGATCAGGCCCTCGGTTGACAAGTAGGCTCATTCCAGCCTCAGTTGTGCATTGATGAACTCTCCATCAGTTTATTTCACTTGACTCCATGAGGAATTGCGCCCCCCCTGGGCTAGATGGCCTGCAAATTGTATAAATCCTGCTTGAGGCTCCCTCTTCCAAGTTAGTTAGAGCTGGGATTGAGGTGTTGTTGCTATTGTATTGTTGTAATTCTACATTTGAAATAAATAAAATATTTGGAGGCAATACGGTGTGGTGCCATTACATGTGTGGATGATTATTGCCATTGTTTTACTGAGGTAACCTGTATCTGTGGTCATTTTTTGGTAATTTCTTGTAGATCTGTGGTTAAGATTGGTAATTAGCTTATTACAATCTTGATAGGAAAGGTGTTGTTCAATAATTTTATTGACTGTCACTCTCCTTTGATGCATGTTTAGAGATCTAGATTTAGCATGTCCTATAAGCTTATATGCATGTTATCTTGAATCTCTTTGTATGTACTAATCGGATCTCACAAGTTTCTTGGCAAGTTCTTTGATTTCAGCTGAGTTGCAGGTTCATACTTTGGAGAGGATGCTGATCTAGTTTGATTCTTCATTCTCTTCAAAACATTTCAAAGGCATAGTCCCTCGGAATTCCACTTGAAATCTCTACTGTGGATCTTCAAGGAAACCAACACTTTTCTCCTCTTCTTCCTCCCTCAAAATCAATACTTTACCCAGTTACCTTTTCAGTTTATAGCTGTGATTTTATTTGGATCTGTTTCATCAAAGTAAAATATAAATAGATCTAATATTTCATATCTCACGTCCTAGATCTTGCACTTAAAAAAAGGTATCATAAGCATCTCAGATCTAGTTGTAGGTAAATTGTCCTTTTTGCATGAATTTGAAAGAAAACTTGTAGATCACATGCATTAGATTTCCTTTCACTGCGATAAAATTCAATATTCTACAATATCAGTGCTTTTAATTGGCTGCACAAACAGCAAGCCAAGATCCCAAGGAAATCTTGCTTTCCTTGGTTCCCTGTTCACCGTTTTAGCTAGTTTAATTTCATTATTTTTTGAGATAAAGTAGGCTGACCCAAAGGTACTCTTAAAGTTATTTTGGGAATTTGTTATTATAACTTTCTCACTTTAATTTATCAGGTTTGACAGGGAGGAAAGGAATCTACTTTCCAAAGTGGCTTTTGGAGCGCTCAAATCCCCCCAGGGGTCTCTCTTTTGTCACATAATTTGTAACTTTTTTGTATAAACTGTAATATATTGGTTTAAGCCTGTATAAGGACAAATAAAGTTCTGATTTATCATTTCTCTGATATTGTAACCACTGTAATAAAATCCTCCTTTGAATAGGCTCTTTCGAGCCCATTCCCCATCCCCCCTAGGGGGATTCGCGTCGGTGCCATTTTCGTCATTTTCTGCTTATTTCCTTTTACTAGAATTGATCTGATTTGCAGGGTAGTATATTTGATCTTGTTTTTAATTCCATATTCCATATCTTACTTTCAAAATTAATCATAATACTTACCCCACGATTTCCCGAGTGACCCGAAAGGGGAAAGAGATTCGTGGTAGGATTAATCAGAAAAACAGATTTGTGTAGTTGTTTTATTTTTTCTATCATTTATTTATCAACTGCTTTAAAATTAACCCCTCCTCGATTCCCCGATTGAGATCCACTTGGATCGAAAGAGGTTCTTGGAGGATTTTCTTTTAAACAAGAACACATCTCTTAAAAACTTATTAAAATTTACAAGACTCTAGTGTGTATGCTCTACACTTGGCTGCGGTTCGTCCGATCAGTCAAGCTGTATCAAAAGCACTTGGGTGACTAGAATAATTAGGACTCACCCTCCCCAATCAACAAACCATCAGGTGAAAATCCAACACCTCGATCAAACCTTTATGGTGGTAAAATACCCAAAGGAAGCGGGAACCTACTGAAAAGTGACCTCGGGGCACCGATCTCTGTCACACCCTAACGGGTGTGTTACGAACATAGCCCCAGAGACTCCATTTCAGCCCACATATTCCTTGCGGGTAGCCGTGTAGGTTTTGTTTTGGACATACTCCAAGTACTCTCGGGTATATCTGGAGTCCCCCTTTTAGCTTAATTTAAACAACTCATACTCCAATTTTAACTTAAAACATACCAAGATGCAATCGCAAAACATTCACTCCAAGCACACGCAAGCATATTGATCTCTTTGATTTGACTCCATTATTAAGGCACTGGTCATTTTGGCTTCATATATATATTATTTATCAGCTTTGTGCTTCCGTGTGTTATTTTCGTATCTTGTCATCTTCAATTGTTATAGTTAAAATATTCAAACTCCTAAATAACTATTTCAGTTTAACATCACCACACTAAGAAATCATCCTTAGTAACTTAATAGGGTCTACCCCCCTTGGCTCCGTTAGGAGTTGAGCCTAAACAGAGGAGTCAAGAACAAGGTGACAACCTTGACTCGAGACTTGCCCCCAAGGACACACCGAGTGGCTTGAATATTTCTGCCACGTGATCCAAGTGTGTGAAAAGGTGGCAACAGAGCCTACTTGTCAACTAAGGGCTTGATTGAGCTGACACATCAACCCATAAACCGACACATTAGTCCACGGAGCATCCAGGAGAGTCCACACGTGTGGAGGAGAGAGAGAGGGTGCAATTCCCCATGAAGACAGCTGAAGATCAACTCTGGATCTGATTTGATCACCTCCTTCAGTCAAAGATTTGTTAGATCCAGTCAATATGCTTCATATCTGACTGATTTCAATCAAATTGGCTGAGAATCCACTGATTTATGATTTTGGATTTGCTCCATTATTCATCAATTTATTAATTAAAATAATCAAT
>LPNX010695557.1:280692-321687 GCA_001517045.1 Pseudotsuga menziesii
CCTTTCTGACTTGAGTGATGGAAAATCACTCAAAACTAGGAAATAGTAGGTCCATGGGTTTACATGGTGCTCTTAGCTTGAAAATGAGCACGTACATGACTGAAACTGATTATTTGGCCCACTTTTATTACAAAATCAATTTTTCCAATTAAACTACTAAAAATAGCCTAAGTTTTGGAAAAATTAAATTTTACTGAAAAAACTAAAAAATTAAAAAATTGAAAAAACCTAGGGGGACTTAGACATGTTCATATGACTTGACCATGATGTCTAGCATGCTTATATATTGACAAATAGACTCTAATAACCTCAATAGGCCTAAATTCCAAGCCGGCCACCCCAACTTTGGAGGTATGGAGTGAAAAACTCAGAAATTATCAGTCGTTTATTCAACAACCAATAATAACCAAGGGAAAAAACACCCTGGGCTGATCGAATTGACAAATAAAGTCTAAGAGACCGAGTCTTTTACAGACACTATCATGCTAGAACATTTATTACAATTCCCCCATGGGGCATGAACATGTGATATAGTACAACAAGCACTTCCCAGAAGTACTTCCAAAGGTCTTCTGAAGTTCGAACAAGTTAACCCTGTTCGGTTCACCAGGCTCACTTGATAAAAAAAACCACTAAGTGCAACTTAGATGGTAACATAGTTCATCATCCCAAACCTCTTCAGGATCTCTATTGCATACTTCCCTTGTCCAAGGGAGATTCCATCCACATTCTACCACACCTCCATACCTAGAAAATAATGCATCATACCCAAGTCCTTCATTTCGAACTCGGCAGCAATATTTCGCTTCGTATCAACAATCAACCCATCCATACCTGTTACAAACACATCATCTACATATAGTAGGAGTATCACAAGATAGAGGTTGGAATCATCTAGTAAAGGTTGGAATCTTCTTTACTCTTGGTAAAGCCCAAACTTGATAGAAAGCTATCAATTCTGCCATACCAAGTCTTGGGTTCCTGTTTCAAACTGTACAAGGCTTTCTTCAATTTGCACACATGAGACTCCCTGTCATGTGTCTCAAAACTGAGTGGCTGTTCTACATACACTTCCTCTTCGACTACACCATTCAACAAAGCAGTCTTGACATCCATTTGGTGTATCTTCCATTTCATTACTGCAGCCAAAGAAATTACTTATTTGATGGAAGTGTATCTGGCTACATGTGCAAAGGTTTATTCATAATCTATTCCTTCCTTTTGCAAGAAGCCACGAGCCATGAATCTTGCCTTATATTTCTCTATGCTACCATCTGTAGCATGCTTGATCTTGTAGATCCATTTGAAAGTTACAACCAACTTCCCTTCTGGTCTCGGGACAACATCCCAAACATCATTCTTCATGATCGATTGATACTCTTCGATAATAGCATCCTTCTATTCTTTCCATTTTGTCGCTTCTTCATAGTTGGAAGGTTCTTTATTAATAACATCACATAGTAAAGCTACATATCCGGAGCAGGATCTGGTTCTCTTTCTTTCTCTATGATTCTCTTCTGGAGCCCCATATCTTTCTGCACCTTGGATAATTTCTTGTACCCAAGCAGGTTTCCTCTTGTGAGGATTCTTCCCTTGAGGTGGATCTATAGGTTCTTGTGGTTCTTTAGATTCTCAATCTTCTTCTTGAATCTCTTCATTCATGGTTGTATCATGAATTATGGGTGCTTTGCTTCTTCAGGTTCTTCAGAAAGTCTCTTTCTGGTTTTGTTATAAGTTCTGTCTTCATCAAATGTTACATCCCTGCTGATGTCGATCTTCTTGAATCCTGGGAAGTATATTCTGTAAGCCTTCGAGATTTCAGAGTATCCCACAAATATACCCTTCTTTCCTAAAGGATCTAGTTTTTTTCTCTTCTCTTTTGGAATGTGTATGTACATTGGAAAGCCGAATATTCTTAGATGGCTTACTTCTAGTTTCTTGCTGGAGAAGACTTCTTTAGGAGTCTTGTTCTCTAGTACTCTGTGTGGAGTACGGTTCTGTACATACACTGCTGTTCTAGCAGCTTCTACCCATAGATGCATAGGAAGATATTGATCATGAAGCATTGCTCTTGCAGCTTCCATGATAGTTCTATTCTTCCTTTCTACAACCCCATTCTATTGTGAATTATAAGGAGTGGACAACTCCCTCTTAATCCTTGATTCTTTGCATAAGTCTTTGAATTCATTTGATGTGAATTCTCTGCCATTTTCTGATTGAAAAGTCTTGATCTTCTTTTCTGTGTGGTTCTCGATCAAGGCTTTGAATTCCTTGAACTTGTTGAAAACTTCATCTTTGTTCTTCATGAAGTAAATCCATGTCTTCCTAGAAAAATCATCATTAAAAGAAACATAGTATACATACCCACTTAGGTAACTTGATGACATTGGTCCACATACATCGTAGTGGATGATTTCCAAGATTCGTTTTGCTTTGCTTTCGCTACTTGGAAATGTCTTCTTTGTGTTCTTTCCTTTCACACATCCTTTGCAGACTCCTTCATGTTTTGCTTGAATTTCTGGAAGACCTTCAACAACTTTTCTTGCAAGTGGTAGTGCTCTGTAGTGCACATGTGCAAGCCTTCTATGCCAAAGTTCATTTGGCTCTACTGTGTCATGGACCAAAGCTTGTTCTGGATGGCTCTTCAATTTGTATAATCCTCCTTCTTGTTCTCCAATTACTATTGCATCGTCAATAGTCTTTCCTCTTGGCCATCTACAAATGCAACCCTCATGCCTTTTGCATCCAATGCTGATATGGATAGAAGATTCTTCTTTAGTCCTGGTACAAACAAGACATCCTTCATTTTCATAGACGTTCCAGAGTCTAGCTTGTAGGAGGATTCACCACTACCTTTTATGGGATATTGGTAGTCATCCCCAAGTTTCACCTTATGGGGTGAATTATGTTTAGATAGTTTCTCAAAGGATTCCTTGAAACCTGTCATGTGTTTGGAAGCCCCGCTATTAATAAGCCAATATTTGCTTCCATGAGTGACAGTTCCCATGAGAGCGGAGATCAGAACATATTCATCTTCACTTGAAGAGTCTTCACTTTCTTATTTTACCCTCTTTCTAGGAGGATCATCATCCTCAACAGTGTGAGCATGATTTCTTCTTTTGGAGTTCCTCTTCTTCTTGGATCCATTCTTATTCATGGGACAATTTCTAGCAAAGTGTCGTATTTCATCGCATGTATAACATCTGAGTTTAGATGAACCTTTCTGATGAGAATGCTTACCTTGGTGATGATGCTTTTCCCTTCTTCATTTCTTGGAGTGTACTGTGAAATCTTGATCTTCACTTCCCTTATTTTCTTCTCGAGCTACTATCTGAGCTTCTTCTTGAGAACATTCTTCCCACAGTCTACTGAACTTGACTAACTTCTTCCTAGCACAGGTTCCTTGGATGAAAGAATCCCATGACCTAGGGAGGCCATTCAAAGTTGTCATCACAATTTCTGCATTCTCCACTTCTTCATCTACTGCTTCCAACTGTTCTTTGATCTGGGAGACCCTTGTGAAGTATGACTGGATGGTATCCTCATTCTGGATCTTGACATTCTTCAACTGGTTCCTTAGAGTTATCTTCTGATTGATGGTCTTCCCTTCAAACAGTTTGGTTAGGGAATCAAACATGGCTTTAGGTGTCTTGAGGGAGGACACCTGTGGAATGAGGTGATCCTTGATTGAATCAACAATGATCCTCTTTTCCATAAACAAATTCATCTTATGTAAGGCCTTGGCCTCATCTCCCTCTGGAACTGGAACCTCCTCACTGATATAGGATTCTAACTCATTTTCTTCCAAGACCAGGGAGATCCTATACTTCCAGGCTCGGAAGTTATCAGCTCCCTCAAGATTTTCATCAATCTTGGTATGATGAGACATCTTAACTGAGAATGTCAAATGGAAATATAAAAGATTTAGATCTTACCAGGTCAAGATGTCGGATCTAGATTTGGAGTTGAAATACTGCAGTGCTGGTTCAGGAGCATATTAGGGTTTTGCTTTTTCAGAGCTCTGTCCAACCAAATTCTTTGAATTTGATCCCTAACTTTGATTTTGGGGAGGATATCAATCCAGGCCTGGGCTCACTGAAAAATTCCACTTCTGTGAAAAGCCCTAATTTTCGGCAGTAGTGTCGGGTCCAAAACTGAAAAACCTCAGAATTGGATTCTGCTTCAACAGAAAGATGCACCCTAGGGAGGAGAGTTATTCCACACTACTTTTGCTGAAAATTTGTGGAGAGATATCCATAAAATAGGAAGCCCTAGTTCCTGTAGCAGCATAGTGTCTTCTTCTTAGGTTAGCTCTGATACCATGTTAGATTTTTAACATTATGCTAGCATAACATTAGGATCTTTAACTGAGAGAACAACAAGCACAATAATCAAACACAAGAGACAATGAGCATAGTGTTTTTCCTCGGGGAAACCATAAAAGGAGAAAACCCCGTAACTTCCTCAGAGATAGAATCGGTACCAAAGTGAAACCCAAAAACAGTAAGATGATGTCCCGACAGCAGTAACCTCTTTCTTCCTTTCTCCAGTGTCTTTCTCTTCCTCAGCTATGCGCTACAACTGAGTGTGTGATAAATAGAGAGGATATCTCTCTATTTATACTAATTCCCAACTTGAGTAAACCCAACTAGGGCCGACTTCACTAGGTGAGTCTAATAACCCTAGTGCCTCGGAACTGCGTGGACTTTAACCCTTAGACAATAGGAGGGCTAACCACCTTGACTTGACATGACTTGTTTACATTATAGAAACTTCCCGATAGGAACATCAGGGCATGAAATGACTCAAGTACATTACAAATAATCCTGGAATAAACATCGGGTTACAATACATAAGAAATACAAGTGAATACATTCCAAAGTTACAATTACATCAACAATTTTACATTATTTTCTTTTCTTGAAACCTCTTGCTCTTTTCTGTAGATATTATTCATTGGAATTGGAAATATACATTTCATTTTCTTCTGTATGCTTTGGTTTAGTTTGGACTTGGAATGCATGAGTGATTCATGTTGTTTTGAGTCTTTCTTTGCTTACGGTGATTTGTGTTTCCTCTTGCATGCTTATTTTTTCAGTGCTTGGTAGGAAAAATTGGTTCTTCGTTTCCCTATCTGTTTCAAAGAGAAGTTTTAGTTTTCTCTCTCCTTTGCTTTATTCACAAGCATGTTAATCGATTTTCTTCTTGTTTTGTGGATGATTGTTTAAAATTCTAGATCTTACTTTCATTAAGAAGAAATATCTATTTTCAGCTTTGTGTGCATTAGAGTTACTTTTGTTTGGAAACGTTAGTGAAATCATCTTTCCATCAAGTTTTTATGCATCTTTTTCAAGCATGAAAAGATAGGAAATAGTTTTGGTTTATTTCTGTTTGATGTTCTCTAGATCTCTTTCTTATTTGATTTAAAGATTGTTTGGGGTGCATTAATATTTCACTTTTCATTTGAAAAGATAGAATTGCGTTTGCATTTGGGTGTACACTTTTTGGAAGAAAAGTAAATCTCTCTCCCTCTCGTAGGTAGAATTTCATTGAATAGGAAAACTTGCATTATCACATAGATCAGTGTGAATCTTATTTAAATTCAAGTTTTCACTCAATGCACAAGATAAAATTAACGGTAGTTCTAGGTTAAAACTTTTATCAATTTGAGTGATAAGTTAGATACTTGTTCGGGTGTCATTAAGCGTAGGAGCTGTCGTTACTCGTCTGCATTACATCCTAGGTCTCGAGCTGTTCTTCCACATAGTGTGGGTATATCGAATGATCTTTCACGTACCCTTGAGGTATATAGAAAGGTACTTCACATACTCAATTGTATATAGGAAGGCCCCTTGTGAACGGTTATGCATTAGACAACACAACTACCGATTTGAGCTCCCACGTACCTTGCGTATATTAGGAGACCCTTTTAGGAATCCTCAAACCATTTGAGTTATCCTCTTGGCCTGTCCTGTGAGGTTCCTGACTCTTATCCACTCCTCTCACATGTTTTCTTGTTGATTTTATCTTGAGTAGTACTTGCTTGTGCATGGTAGTTAGGATGTTATTAGAGAGTTTAGAGATAGCATCCTCATATGGGACTACCACTCAAGAGGTCCCTTTCCAAGGTGTACCTTTTCTATTCCATCCAAGTGAAGGTATTGGTCCTCCCTTTATTTCCACTCTAAACCTTCCTGGGTTAACTATAGAATTATTGGTCTGATTGTTTAATCCAGCAATTCCTGTTACACCTAACGTCTCAAATGTCACCTCTCCTCCGACAGAGGATCGACCTCAACCTAATCCTACTCCTTCTTCCCCAGTTGTGGATTCATGCATTTCTTTTTCTTTGCTTGACCAGAGCTCTATGGTTAGTAGTCATTTGGATAAGAAGAAGAAGAAGAAATGGAAGGGTAAGAATAAGAAGGATAAGAAAGAGAAAAAGCAACAACCATCTGCTCTTGATGGTGCTCGTTCTAAGAGAACATTGAGAAAATTCAAGTTCCCTTGTAATATTTGCAAGGGGGACCACCTTCTTAAGGAGTGTCCCATTCTTTCTCATGTACAAGAAGAGTGGTATAAAAGGTCCAAATCCTTAGTGTCATCAACCTCTGATCATCAAGTTGATGATACTCCCTCAAGTAGTGACCCATTGGTAAAATTTCGTAAGGGTAAAGTCTTGTATCCTTGTTTGATATGCAAGGCTATGCATCTTACTTTTCTTTGTCCAAGCATGGATGAAGCTTCACGTTCATTTGAAAATATTATTGATCATCAATAGGTGATTCCAACAAGTGATAGTAAGTTATCCCTCGATTCCTCACTGGTTGACCAAGTGATCAATTTAGTTTCATCTATAATTGATCCCACTCTTCCTTCGGAGAGTGAAGTGATAGAGTTGATGTCATTTCAACCCGATCTCGCTCTTTCATCAAAGAGTGTTAAGACTGAAGTAGTCTCTTTGACCAAATCTTCATCTTGTTCTTCTCTTCCAGTAGAGAATGAACTAAAACCTGCTAAAGTTTTTATGCTTCGTTCTGATTGTTCTCGACAAGAGGAAATTTTGTCTGTTTCAACAGAACCCTCTATGAGAAGTGAGGTTATTTCCTTTGACTGGAGTAACCTAACAGAGTCTTTTCTTCATTTGAGTGTTCCTTTCCAGATATTTGTGAATTTTACTACTAGGCGGATACTTCGTACTATTGTTGACGAAGGGGCTTCTGTTAGTATTCTATCCTCAACTACTTGGAGAGCTTTAGTTTCACCACAACTTGTGCCATCCACCGATCAGATACTGGATTTTAATCACAGGCCTACTGCACCTTTAGGGACCCTTCCTTATTTACCTATTACATTAGGAGGAAAAACTATCCGCATTGATGTTATGGTGGTCCAAGGTACTTTAGATTTTAATCTACTCCTTGGATGTGATTATGTTTATGCCATGAAGGCTGTTGTGTCCACACTATTTAGACTTATGCATTTTCCCCATGATGGGAAGATTGTGACCATTGATCATCTTTCTTTTGTTACACCTGACCATCGCATCACTCCTAGTAATCAGATTGCCCTTAATGTGCCGCATGTTCTTGTAGTTCCTTCCCCTTCTTCTAGTTAGCTTCTTCCCATCATAGGTAAAATGAGGGGCTTGGCTAAGCCGCTAGATTTTATGTAATGGGGGAAATCATGTTCGCTAGGAGTAGGTTTGAGAGCATAGTTTACTTCTGGTTTCAAGCTCGTTAAAAAATAAAACCACTCCTTAAGCATAGTTTACCTTTTGGTTTCAAGCTTGCATAAAAATGAAACCATGTGGTGAGCAAAGTTCCCATTCTATGTCAAGATCATTAAAAAATGAAATAGATTCCTATGAGAAAAGTTCCCATTCTATGTCAAGATCGTTAAAAAATGAAATGGATCTCGTCAAGCATAGTTTACCTTTTGGTTTCAAGCTTGCATAAAAATGAAATCATTCTTGAGCATAGTTAATTTTCTATTTCAAGCTCGTTAAAAAATGTAGGTTTCCTTAAGAATAGTTTACCTTTTGGTTTCAAGCTTGCATAAAAATGAAACCATGTTCCAAGCATAGTTAACTTCTGTTTCAAGCTTGCGTAAAAATGAAACAGATCCCCTTCCCTTGAGTCGAGTCTTCCCTTTAGTGTTATAACTTGAACCTTCTTTTCACCTACCTCATTCTCGTTCTTCCTACCCCCTAGCGAACATTTTCACATTAGTAACTAGGTTTTTAGGTTGGGTATGGAAGAAGATTCGTCAGATGAAACGAAGCTTGGGGGCATGTCGAGTCGCTAGCAACCATGCTAGGGGTAAGCTTCACTTGAAATCATGCTAGGGGAAAGATTTCAACCTCTCTATATCATGTTAATGGGATTTTTTCAAGCATAGTTTACCCATTGGTTTCAAGCTTGCATAAGAATGAAACCAGTCTTTGAGCATTCTTTCAACTGATCTTCGAGCTAGTTAAAAACACTAAGATGGTGTTGAGCTTAATTTTCATTTTTCATGCTCTGGTTAAAACATGAAAAGTGGTTTGAGCTTAGTTTATTACTTTTTCATGCTCTGGATTCAAACATGAAATTTTTTAATGGAGTCTCCTTTAAACTCTTTTCAGACTCCTTAAATATGAAAAGATTTTCAAGTACTTGTCTTGTTCATACTCATAAAAGTATTTGAAGAGTCGTCTCTCCGACGGTAGGTTATCTCTTTTTTGGTTCGAATAGACTATTTATGAAAAAGGAATGCTCCAGCCTATCATGAATGGAAGATTTCTCTAACGTATTATTTTATACTTTTTCGGGCCTTAGGGACTAAATCATATGAAAAAGGACCCTTTAGATTCTTCTTCCATGGTAATTCAGACTCTGTAAACATGAATGATACCGAGTTTCCTTTCATTGGACTCGTTAAATTAAACATTGAGAGACCCATTTTTGGGAACGAACCCCTCCTCTCTTAGGTTCGCAAAACATATGAGTTTGGACTTGTATTTGGATGAGCTATACCAAGTGTTTGTTACCCTCTTTGAACTTGTAAAATGGAAAAGAGGTACTCATCGATCATGATGGGGAAAATGGGAAGGGAATCTTTTTGCAAATAATGGTATTAGTTTGTCGTTACCTTTGAACATGGCACATGTCTGCATATCATTTTAGTCAATTGGGTATTCAGTTGATCTTCATGATGATCCACTTTCACGAGTCATTCCACTCCTTTGAGTCTTTCAAAAGAATGCATTGTCCACTGTCGCACTATGTATTTGTCTCGTTTAGTCATGCAGCCAATTCTTTTGTTGTGCCGCCCGATGTTCAAAGGGAAGTTGAAGAAGTTTATATTTGCAGTCAAAATAGTCTCGGTGTCAGTACTTTTGAGTCAAACCTATGGTTACTACATTCACATCATCCCATAACTATGTTTTGAGTTTCATGTCATCGATGTCGGACTCACCATGGCCCTCCTTCGATGAGACTTTTCCCGTTGACATCAGTTCATCATCTGGAAAATAGTCTTAGAAACAAAAACTTAGTACCTTGAGATCTGTATGCCTTAATGATAGATTCTCTTGCTTTCGACATAGGTTCACATCATTGACCGTTGATTGATAGAATCTACTGGGTGTTCGACATCAAGACATCTATTCACACTCAGTAGATTGTACTAGGGTACCTTGGGGATCATTGACATCAATGGTGATCTCCCTCGTACTTGTTAATGGTTCACATCATTCACCGGTAATCAAGTGGTTTCTACCATGTTTGACTTCAGATCATTGTAATCACATGGATAGAATCATACTTTGTAGAAGACGAGACGAATACCCTAGGTATTTTTTTAAGCTCTCATTGCTTTTCCCTAGGTTGTGATGGAGTTTTGTATATCTAGCATGGATCCACATTTGTATGGCCGTGGCTATGCTCAAATTTGCATCTGTATGTCATAGATCTATGTTGTATGTCTAGTAGCTATGTCTAAGTTTGAGTCCTCTATCACATGGATCTACACTGTATTCTAGTAGCCATGCTTGTTTATTCCTCTCATGGATCCTCCTTGTATTGGTATGCAGCCATGAGTTGGTTACATGTGTCTATGAGTCAAAAATATTGATGTACTATAGATGCCTACTTGACATCATGCTCAGATCAAGCTGACATTTTCACCTTGAAGTGACAACTTGTTCTCTCAAAGCTCTCGTTTATCATATCCCTATAAGTCTCATGCTTTGGGGGGCATTTTGTTATACCCAAATCTTGTCACCACAATGTGATAAGACCTTTGACTTACATGTTTTCCCTTAATCCCAACATTTAGAGTGGAAGCCTATGTTTTTTGTCAATTCTACATGAAAAAACTCAGCACCGCGCTTTACCTGTGACCCATGAGCGGTACCTTGCTCACACCACTTGTATCCTATTTTCCATAAGTGGTGCCACTGCCTATGTTCTTTAGTCCATAAGCATTTCTCATCTAAATCGCTCTGTCATAAGAGAAGAAAAGAGGTACCCTAGGTAAAATGGGAAAAAGAGAAGTTTCTCGAGGCTTCTAGATCATGAGCCTCGTGTCCTCCCTTATCGCTATAATTGTGGGTTAGTTGATCTCAAGATCCCCCATCATAGGATCTTAGAGGCCACCTCATCCACAAATCTCTCAAATATTCCTATCCATTGAGCCTTATAAATACAAGCTCATGCCCATTGTTGAGGGGGAGAACTATAGAGGTATTGTTATGCTGTTAGATTGACCACTTAGTCCAAGCCATTAGAGAGCATAGAGAGCAAATTTGGAGCTTATGGGGATGAAGTTTTTGTCTCATGGAGATGCTTGTTGACACTAAGGCAATGGTTGTAATCTTCTCCATACATCTTTAATGCAAAGATGATTTCTGTCCCACATTACTATTGTTTTGATTTCACATGTACATGTTGTTAGATTCCTTAGTCACTAACATGGATAAGTAGATGATTTTTCGGTATCTTTGATGTGTTTGCATGTTTGATTTGTTTGTAGGTACACAGGTGCACTATCTAAGTAGCATTCCAGGTGTCTACAACATCTAGGGAAGGTCTTCATCCTTTGTCGTTCACTCATTTGTTCTGGATCTGAAACATTTAGACCAGAGGAACAACTTTTGTCCGCAGAAGGTGAAATATTCTTGGTTAAACAAACTAGAACTCTTTCCTGATACAAGGAAAGATTCCACCTTGTGATGGTTCATGGGATTAGGTGAATCCACTATCAGGACTAGGGATGACATGACAACCTCATTCTTGTGAAAGTACCAAGAATACTGCAAACCTAAATACTCTCGACACGATATATTCAATATACAACAACTTGAAGACTAAAGCCTAGAGGATTATCTCGAAAGGTTCATTTATGCCCTTCATAAATCAAAGTATCATGACCTTTGAGAAGATGCAGTACGTACACTTTTTTTCAAAGGAATCTTTGAAGACTTGCTAGAGAGTCTTAATCTCATGGCAGCTGGTGATATTTCTCATAAGACTTTTGCACAGATCAGTGAGATGTGTAAAAATTATTCTAGAAGTAGGGGGGAAGTTGGGAAAAACTTTCGAGATCCTTATAGTAAGAACATAAGAGGAAATGTTCCTAGTTCAGGAGGAGTTACAAGGATGGAATTAGGTAACCTATTGGAGACTTTTAAGATTGGCATATTAGGAGCCATGGGTTCTCAATTAGATGCTTTATAAGCCAAGAAAAGGCAAGATGAAGAATGGGGAGCAATGAGTATTTTCTATCCAAGTTGTAGAACAAAACATCCCCCAAGGGAATGTCCATTAAACAACATTTATGTATGTCACATCTATACATAGGAACATCCAATAGATAACTATCCATCCTTTCTTATATTGCAAGATATCTATAAGAGTGGGGATGTAGGTGAAACATCTAGGAGGTCTACTTGGAAATCTAGAGATCAACCAATATATCATAATTTTTCACCACAATCCCCACCCTATTACTCTCCATACCAACAACCCCAACAATGGAAGAATCCTAGTTGGTAGAGTTGGCCACCTTAGTATCCTCCTCCTTGATTTCCACAGCAATAGTATTGGTCACAAGGGTGGAGAGGACAGAAATATCCTTAGTCACAACCTATCCCTCCATCTAGTCATCCTTATCCTCAACATTAATCGAATTTCCAGTAGCATTTTCCTGAATTTGTACCTCCAGTTCCTCTCATTACACAACAACCTCATCACTTCCAAAATACAAATCCTCCATGACCAACATTATAACCTGCACAACCAATGCCTAACCCTAATAATAAGCCAACTCAAGCTCTTAACAATATTGAGTTGCAAACTCTTCCATCCTACCTTGTTTTGACTATACCTATACAGGAGATTCAATTACCATCGGGAAGAGTTGTTAATGATAAACCTAGAACATCAGTCATCATTCATGAGGAAAATGACGAAGAAGAAGATTCAAATGAACCCATGAATGATTCCATTTTGGAGGATGTGAATATTTCAAAAGTTTTAGTCCCTACCCATCCTCCCCACGAACTTATTCAGGAATAAAGAATTCCTCCACTTCCAGTAAGACTAGTAATAGAAAAACCCGTAGTTCACTCTGAGTATGATATCTTGAATGAATTAAAGCATATCTATATCCAAATCCTGTTATTACAAGATATTAAAGACATACAAATTTACTATAAGTTGATAAAGGAATTATGCATTAAACTCCCAAGGAAGAAACAAAAATACCCCCTTACAATTCATGTCATAGGATAGATGTCTAAATATATGACAGATCAGTCTTGGATTGCAAAATATACAAATCCAGGAGTCCTAGTAGTGGTTGTAATCATAAATAATACTGCCATAGGTAACACATTAATCTATTTAGGATCAGCCATCAATATGATGACCACCACAGTTTTAGAATTTTTACAGGTTGGACAATTTCTTCGACCTACACCTTCCATCTTGGAACTAGCAGACCGTACTACAATAAAGCCTGCTAGAGTCTCGGATGACATTATTGTATTAGTAGCTTCATCAGAATACCCTGTCAACTTCATGGTCATAGAATCAAAGGATCCTTCTAAAGGACATCCTATAATGTTGGGAAGACCATGGTTAGCTACTGCCAATGCTTTTATAGGATGTAGGGATGGGGAGATGACCATTTCCAATAGGTTGTCTACCCAAAGACTTATTTTATATCCCCCAGCACAACCAGTAATTGAAAATTCATGGTGTTTAAATTGTTCCTTTGGGGACAAAAATTTTGATGACATTTCCTTTCCTAGTGATTTCTCCTGGGCATTGCAGGAGCAGACTACTGAGAATGTATTGAATCAATTTATTTCCTCCAATACTAGTATAGATTTTCCTCAGTCCTTTTCTAAATTTGATCAAATATTTGAAGATGAGTTTCAAGAAACTATGGCTCTCTCAATGTTTACAGAATCACCTTGTGTCTTCACCATCAAAGATCATATAGGACCCTTCACCATACCTTTTGAAGTTGGCCTTGAAAAATTTCTGCACATAAATGCAGGATTAAGTGAAGATCAACAAGCTCAACTACTTTAGGTTCTTAAAAAACAAGCTAGAGAATTTGCATGGGAATACAATGATATGAAGGGTATACAACCTGACATTTGTATTCACCACATTTATATGGATCCAAATATTCCACCTGTAAGATAGCCTCAGAGGAGGATGAATCCTACTTTGAAGGAGGTAGTAAAAGAAGAATTACAAAAACTCCTTACCACCGGTTTCATCTATCCTATTTCCGATAGCAAATGGGTGTCTCCTCTAGTAGTAGTTCCAAAGAAAGTTATAGGGAAATGGCGTATTTGTGTTGATTTCAGGGAACTGAACAAAGCCACTCTTAAAGACTACTTTCCTTTTCCCTTTATTGACCAAGTATTAGATACCTTGTCAGGTAAGCCATATTTTTCCTTTCTTGATGGATATAGTGGATACAATCAAATCCTAATAGAACCTGAAGATCAGGATAAGACCACTTTTACATGTCCTTGGGGGACATTTGCTTATTGAGTTTTTCCATTTGGCTTATGTAATGCACCCACTACTTTTCAGCGAGCAATCTTATGCATCTTTTCTGATCTTATACATGAGTGTGTTGAGGTATACATGGATGATTTTACATCCTATGGTAATACTTTCCAAGAAGCTCTTGACAACCTCGAGAAAGTTTTGATCCGATGTCAAGAGACAAACTTATCTCTTAGTCATGAAAAGTGTAAAATTTTACTGACAGAAGGTATAGTTCTAAGACACCATATTTCTTCTCGAGGAATTAAGGTAGACCCTGCTAACATCGAAGTAATAGTTGGTCTTCCCTCTCCAACAACCCAGAAGGAGGTAAGAATATTTTTGGTTCATGGTTAAAATCTAAGCTATCAGTAGCACCAATAATTAGGGGCCTTGACTGGACCCTTCCCTTTCATATATCTACTTATGCTTCTGATACGGCCATAGGAGGAGTCCTAGGTAAAAAAGAAGTACAATCACCTTATGCCATCTATTTTATTAGCAAAAATATTTCTCCTGCCGAGTTAAACTATACCGTTATTGAGAAAGAATTTTTGGTAGTAGTTTATTCTATTAATAAATTCCGTCATTATATTATAGGGTACAAAGTTTTTGTGCACACTGATCACTCTACCATTATTATCTTAATGAATAAACCAATCACCAATGGTAGAGTTACCCGGTGGCTTCTGCTATTGCAATAATTTAATATTACCGTCATTGCTCGACCTGGTAAGGAAAACGTAGTAGCATATTTTATTTCTCATATACAACACGATAATCATATTAAACCTATTGATGATACTTTTCCTGACAAACATCTATTTGTTGTATCTGTTCAAACCCCTTGGTTTGTTGATATTGCAAACTGTCTAGCAACTGGAAAAGTACCACACCATTTGGCTCCATACGAGAAACACCACATAATAATACAAAGTTCTAACTATTCCTGGGTTGATAATGACCTCTTTTGCACTGGCCCAAATCTTATTATTAGAAGATGTGTGCGAGAGGATGAAATGATAGACATCCTCAGAGCATGCGATGTATTAATCTTTTCTATTGATATAGGAACAAAGAATCAATCTCATCAAGAACTAATCAACAAATAACTCATGAAATGGTGTAATCGGTCTACAGGAATAGTAGCCTCTCTATATTCACATAAATAATGAATAATTACAATTACAATGACTTGCTACAAGCATGAATGAAGAGACAATTCAAATTCCTTAAGAGGTCATTCGAATTGAATGAGTGAGTCTAGATTAACTGACTATAAGCCATGGTTCACACTCAGTTAACCACTGACTAAAATGCTAATTGATTCAACTAACCCTAATTGAAGTCAGAGTGCAATAAATGACTAAGTCTCAACTGAAAGAGATCAGACACATGTCATAGCTCACCAACCATCAAGTGGTAGCACTAAACTGACTCCAAAGAACCCCGATGAGATTAACTAAAGTTGAACTGCACATCAAAAGTTGGTGGAGGCGCCCCTGTTGATTCCAGTTCATTAAATAATAATTAAATAATATATTTAATGAGAGGAGGCACCTTAACTGACTTGTTTAACTGATTGTAACCACCAGTTAGCAATTAGGTGCATTTATATCACTCAGATCACCCCTGGAGTGCTTCAGTTATCCTCCCCGATTGTAGGAGAAGGCTAAGTTAGCCTCCTTGACTGAAGGTAGGCGTGGCTGTGATTGGATGATGTCAATTAATGTCAATTATACTTAGAATAGTGGTTTAACTAGGCCAATTTGACCAAAAAGAGTGTGTATGGTGGTAAATGTCTCCAACACCCCCCCTTAATCTATACTTGGGAAGAGTTAGAAAACATAGATGCATGAAAATTCTAGGTTCCTGGCAACTAAGGCCATAGGTCACCCTATACAATGCTGAGACTGAAACAATTCTCAAAACAAATTAAGTGAGGAAAAGAGGGAAAACCTAGTGGGAAAAACCCCCCCTCAAGCTGAACACTGCAAGTAGTCTAAATCACCCTGATGAACTCACCCCCAATAGTGAACGAAGGTAAGTGAACTTCTTTTCTGAAAATCTCTTGTTGAAGATGTCTGCAATCTGCTCATCAGTCAGGCAGTATTGCAGAATGATGGTCCTGTCATGCACTAGCTCCCTGATATAGTGCATGTGGATCTCTACATGCTTGGTCCTCTACCTGGTAACTAGATACGTGGATATATTAATTTCACTTTGATTGTCACAAAAGAGGACAGTGGAGAAAGTACTACCAAGATCAAACTCTGAAATAATTCCTTGCAACCAAACTGCTTGGATGCAAGCATTCACCCCTCCTCGATACTTAGCCTCTGTTGAAGATAGTGCTATGGAAGCCTGATTTTTGCTTGAATAGAAAATGGGGCTACCACCAAACATGAATACATATATGGAAGTAGACTTCTGATCAATAGAATCACCCGCCCAATCAGAATTTGTGTATCCAACCAGCTCTAGCTCGGAGTCTGCAGCATAGTGAATGTTGTAGGTCCTGGTTCCCTGAATATACTAGAGGATCCTCTTGGCTGCCTTCCAATGAAGATCATGAGGCTTCTGCATGAATATTGATACAGCATTCATAGCATAACAAATATCAGGCCTAGAATGTGTCAAGTACAACAAGCTACCAATCGGTTGTCGATAGATAGTGTAGTCCATGGGAGGTGTGCTTTTTCCTTCTTCAAGGCCGATCCCTGAAAGGAAAGGGAATGGTGCAGGACTACATTCAGCCATGTTAATATTGACTAGCACATCTTAAATTTATTTGTACTGAGTGACCATAATCCCATCAGAATTTTTCTCAATTTCGAGCCCCAAAATTTGTTTTAGAAGCCCCAAATCACTCATTTCAAAGGCATTGTGGAGAGCAGTTTTGATGGCTGAAATGGAGGAAAATGTGCTACCTGTGATCAGTAAGCCATCAAAATATAAAACAATGATAATTATATGACCATCATACTACTGTATATATACATTTGTATCTGATCTACATCTCTGAAAGTTTTGTGAGAGAAGGAAGGCATCCATCTTGGAATACCACTCTCTTGGGGCCTGTTTTAACCCATATAGTGACTTCTTTAGCTTGCAAAATGAAGATGGATCAGTGATGTAGCCCTTAGGCAGATTCATGTATATCTCCTCATGAATATATCCATGCATAAATTCTAACTTAACATCCATGTGATGCACTTCCCAGTGCTTGGATGCTGAAATTGCCAAAACAAGGCGGATGGAGTCCATTTTTGCAATTGGTGCAAAGGTCTCATGGTAGTACACTCCTTGGACCTGAGAGAAAATTTTTGATACCAGACTTGCCTTATATTTTCAGGTGATTCTATCAGCAGCAACCTTGTTCTGAAACACCCACTTACATTGAACATATTTCCTTGCCGGAGGAAGAGAAACTAGCTCCCAAGTAGTGTTTTTTTGAAGAGAATTCATCTCTTCATCCATGGAAACTTGCCATCTCGGATCCTTCTGAGAATGATAGTAGGATTTTGGATCTGAAATAATCATCAAATAGCAAGTTTTAGATAGCAAATTATCAGGAAAAGAGAGCGCAATACCTGCTCTTTGGAAATCAGACCGGGTTCTCCTTGGATCATCTGAATTTCCAATGTTGTCTCTTGCGGAGGAGAGTGTCTGTCGGGCCCATGTAGGAAGATAATTTTGAAATTAAGGTTCTGATTCAAAATATGATGGTTTCTGCACACTTATATCATAAATCAGAGGATCCAAATAAAGGTCATCACCCCCAATTTCATCATCCAAATATTCAGTAGAATAGGAAGAAAATTCAGCAGTTTTCTCCTTCACTAGTTCCACCTCCTGAAGAGGCTCATCGAACTTGACATTTCTCTCTCGATGATCTATTTGGTCTTGTTATCCAGCAGCTTTAACCCTTTATATTCATTAGGATAACCAATAAATATACATCCTATTCTTTGCGGTTGCAAAGCCCTTCTTTTATCAAGCGGAATCCGGGCCCATGCAGTGGATCCAAACACTAGTAGGTTTGACACATCTGGCTTGTGTCTGAAGTATGCTTTGAAAGGGGTATTCCCTTTCATGGATGATTGTGGAACCTTGTTCTTAATGTATTCTACAGAATTCATGGCCTCATCCCACAAATTTGCACCAAGCTTCTTGGATTCCAACATACAGGTGGTCATCTCCTTGAGAGACCGATTCTTCCTTTCTGCTACTCCGTTCTGCTGTGGAGTGTAGGGAATTGAATGTTGGACCTGAATACCACTTTGGGAGCATATGTACAGAAACTCATTACTGACATACTCCCCTCCATTATCAGATATCAAGATATTGATCTTAAGCCCAGAGGCATTTTCGATCAAGGCCTTCAATTCAAAAAAAAATTCACATACTTCTTATTTCTTTTTGAGAAAGAAAACCCATGTATACCTTGAAAAATCATCAATAAAAGTAATAAGATACCTTGATCCATTCATGGATGTGATATGAATCGGACCACTGATATCATAATGTATCATCCCCAATATGCATGTAGCTCGATTTTCCTTCCCCCGATTGAACTTGTGCTCAGGGTGTTTTCCAATCACACATCCCTTGCAAATTCCTGTGGTTGCCTTGATGACCGGGAGGCCTTCAACCATGGATTTTTTCTGTAATTTCTATAAATATTTGAAATTAAGATGGAAAAACCTCTCATTCCATAGCCTACTAACCTCATTTCCATGAGTTAGTAGATCGGTGGGCTTTGCATCCGCAAGAAAGTGAGAGAACTCATAGGATTTTGCATGATGGTTTGCAAGGCCTTTAGAAATGAGTTTCCTAGATGCAATTTATATTATCTCAACATCATTTAGGATGAAAGAAACTCTCTTAGGAACTCCAGTATGAGTCATCTGATAGACACTAAGGATATTTGATGCCAGAGATGGTACATACAATACATTTGAAAAGAAACCATTTTCAAGATCAACCGTACCTTGTCCTTCTGAAATGATGGTGGAGTCATCTCCCATGTGGATGGGAATGGATTTGCTAGTATCTAAGGATGAAAAGGATTCTTTTTCAGCCATCATGTGGTTTGAAGCTCCTGAATCAATCAAGAGTGCTTTGGACTTCGAAGTTCTTGCCATGAGGGCATGACCTTTTTCATGTTGTGGTTCTCGATCATGCTGATCTCTCCTCTGAGAGCTTTCCAGAAGATTGATGTGATTCCTCTCAAGGAGAGAGGTTTCTTCATCAATATTATTCTTCATGCAAGAATGTTCAGGGTGGAATCCCTTCCTGCAATAAGAAAACTTGACTTTTTCCTTTCCATTGTGCCCTTTTCCTTTGTTCTTCCTTGAGCTAGAAGACTCATAATGCTGCTGATTTTCAACTCTAGGTTTAGGAGCATCAAATTTAGCTTTTTTATTCTTTTGCTACTTTCCTTTACCCTTTAGATATTTGGGCCCTAAGACATGGAGGGATTGATCACGGGAAGATCAGATGATCCCCATCTGGACAAGCTTGTCATGTTCACTTGTTAGGGACTCAATGAAGGCATTGAGTGTAGGCATCTTCCATCCAAGGGTTGTGAGCTTCCCCACACGGAATGTAGAAACAAAAAATGAATAATCAGCCCTGAGTTTGGAGAGTATGGCGAGGATGAGCTGATCATCCTCCTTCTCCACTTTTCATTGCTTCAAGTGTAAAACAGTATGCTTGAACTTTGTGAAGAAATCATCCACAGTCTCGAAATTGGAGGGTTGGAGAGACATGAGTTCATGTTTGAGCTGGTAAACCCTCAAGTCATTATTCTTTCCATATAGAGTCTCCAATTCATCCCACATTTCTTTCGGAGTCTTCAAATCCATAAGATGGAAGAGAAGGCCTCGGGAAATAGAGAGGCACAAGAAACCGAAGGCTTCATCCTTCTTGTTCAAGAATCTTCATTTTTCTATGGCAGATCCAGGCTCAACTTCAGTGTCCATGGTGACTCTAAAAAGTCCTCTGGAGTGCAGCTGAATCTTTATATCACTTTTCCATGAGTGGAAATTGTATGGAGTCAAGAGATCTACTAAGGAGGCCATCTGGGTGTGCTGGAGTGAATGCTTCACCTGTAGAAACTTGAAAATAAAAATAGAAAAGGAAATGTAAGGTAAGATAGCCTAAACATTCTAGGATTTCATCATACCCAGCATAGTCAATCAAGCAAGCTTGATCAACAAGTTCTTTACTTGGGGTATTAAGTGGTAAGCCTTAACTTCTAGTGCAGTGATGGATTTTTGAGCTATTGCTCAAATTTCATGCAAAAATCTGTCAAAAATCTTGTTTTTGAGAGATAGAGCTTCATCCCACCGTAAGCTCTGATACCATATTAGTATTGTCTATTGATCTAGAAACAAAGAATCAATATCATCAAGAATTAATCAACAAATAACTCATGAAAAGGGTGTAATCGGTCTATAGGAATAGTATCCTCTTTGTATTCACATAAAGAATGAATAATTACAATTACAATGACATGCTACAAGCATGAATGAAGAGACAATTTGAATTCTTTAGGATTTCATTCAAATTGAATGAGTTAGTATAGCTTAACTGATTGTAATTCATGGTTCACACTTAGTTAACCACTGACCAAAACCCTAATTGACTCAACTAACCCTAACTGAAGTCGAAGTGCAATAAATTACTGAGTCTCAACTGAAACAGATTTGACATATGTCACAGCTCACCAACCATTAAGGGGTAGCGCTACACTGACTCCAAAGAACCCCGATGAGGTTAACTGAAGTTGAACTACACATCAGACGTTGGTGGAGGTGCCACTGTTGATTCTGGTTCATTAAATAATATATTTAATGAGAGGAGGCACCTTAACTAACTTTTTTAATTGATTGTAACTACCAGTTAGCAATTAGGTGCATTAATATCACTCAGATCACCCCCGGAGTGCTCTAGTTAGCCTCCCCGAATGTAGGAGAAGGCTAAGTTATCCTTGACTTAAAGTAGGTGTGGGTGTGACTAGATGATGTCAATTAATTCTCCATTGATGTCAATTAATGTCAATTATACTTAGTATAGTGGTTTAACTAGGCCAATTTGACCAAAAAGAGTGTGTATGGTGGTAAATGTCTCCAACACCATGATGGACCATGTGGAGGACACTTTTATGATAAACGAACATCATACAAAGTACTGCACTTTGGTTGTTACTAGCTAAGCATTTTTAAGGATGTTTCCAAGTATGTTAAAAGATGTGATAGTTGTCAAAGAATGGGTAGACCCACAACATCAAACCAAATTCCTTTATAGCCACAGGTCATGATTGAGCCTTTCGAAAAATGGGTTCTTGATTTTGTAGGACCAATCTCTCCCATGTCTCGTAAAAAGAAATATATCTTGGTTTGTACAGATTATGTTACCAAATGGGTAGAAGCTAAATATTTGTTTAGGGCTACAAAGAAATCTGTAGTAGAATTCATATATGAAGAAATATTTACTCGGTTTGGTGTACCCAAAGAAATTGTCATAGACTAAGGTACCTAATTCACTTCCAAATTAATGCAAGAGCTCACTATGAAATATGGTATCCATCATTGTAAGTCCTCACCTTACCATCCTCAAGCTAATGGCCAGGTAGAATCAACCAACAAAGTATTAGAATCTATTTTAACCAAGACCATTCACTTACATCATAAGGATTAGGAGGATAGACTTCCCGAGAATTTATGGGCCTATAGGATAACATGGAGAAATACTACTGAACATACCCCCTATCAGTTAGTATATGGAAAACAAGTCCTTTTACCTATTGAATTTCAAGTTAAAACCTTTCATATGGCAGCACAATTAGGTATGGATTTGGATGAAGCGCAGAAACAACGAATCCTATAGATTAATGAATTAGATGAAATTAGACATGATGCACTCCAAAGAACCATGCTAATACAGAGTCAACGAAGGAAATGGCATGATAAATTTATCAAGCAAAAGCAATTTAATACTGGAGATTGGGCATTACTATTTGATTCACGGTTTAAAAAATTTAAAGGAAAATTAACTACCTGTTGATTGGGACCTTATGAGGTAGTTACAACTTTTGACAATGGATCAATAAAATTAAACCAATTGATGGCTCAGAAGTTTCCTTTATAGTGATGGACATAGACCTAGGCTTTATCATCAACCAATATCTAGACAGGATTTCATACAAAATGTTTTACAACAAAGAGAAATGGAATTGATTGAGGAAGAACTTATTCGTCCTCCTCCTGATCTGTGAAATTATTTTGGGTTACCATCACTTGTATATATGTAGATATTCTTTTGTTCTATGAATAAATAAGAGTAATTTCTGATAAAATAAATTACATGCGACTCTTTTGCTTTTTATTTTTTATGAATAAATTGAATCATCTAACAAGTGGTTTTGCAGTTTGATCATGGATAAATTATATCTATAAGCAACTCATGAAGTATTATCTGGAAAAGGTAATTACGCTCGTAATATATCTTAAATTTTCTTAATTTTCAATTTGTAGTGACAATTAAAGATAACTCCTTGCATCTCATTTTTAACCGCTTCTTTTATGATTCATATAGTTTTTGGTATTTTGATTCAGACATGTATATTTATGATTTGTTATTTCAAACAGTGCTTGATAAGAACTATTTTCATTATCATTCATCTTGTGCCTATGGATTCAGTTAATTTAAATATACTTCCCCTAGGATCCTATGACATTTTGATAGGTATGGATTGGCTAGAATATCATAAAGCTGTTATGGACTATTTGCATAAAAATTTTAGTAGTGTGGATGAGGAGGATAAGTATCATACAATGAATGAAATTTATAGACCTTTTATCTACACGACAAATTTCAGCACTACAATGTAAAAAGTGTATTAGGAAAGGATGTCAACTTTATGGCATCAAAATTAAAGAATTTGAGCCTGAAAAATAAAAAATGGAATTGGAACAATTTCCTATTTTAAAGGAATTTGAAGTTGCATTTTGTGATAAGATATCAGTATTACCATGTAAACGATATTTATATTTTAACATAGATCTAATGTCATTTTCAACACTAGTATCATGAACTCCATATCATATGAGTATCCCAAAATTAATGAAATGAACAATACAATTACAGGAGTTACTATAGACAAATGATATATTTAGCCTAGTGTATCTCCTTCAAGAGTACCTGTTTTGTTCGTGGTTGTGCTAGTAATATGATAAATTGTAATGTATTATTATTTTTTACTGTCATGAATGGGTAAATTATAGTTTATGAACATATAACCAACCATTGATGGCAGATAAGTAGAAGAACGCGAGCTAAAAAAAAAATCGGTCGACGAAATTTTTTCCGGCTGACGATTTTTTTTTTGCGTTTGGGTTGTAAATAATGGTTCCATAACAGAAAAACATTGTTTGACTGAATAATTGTTCGGATAAATTATTATGCGGCCAAATAAACTTTGAGACCTTAAACCTGCACAATTTTCAAGTTTCTCCATTTTTGGAAGGTAAAATAGATGCCTTACACTACAAATCGACTGTCGGACTTGATACCATTAGTTTCGTCATTGAATATACTTTCCATAGGTATATATTTTGTTGTGTATAGGTGAGATCCACTATTTTTATTTTTTTTGTTTCTTAACATGTGTCAAGTTTCATTTCATCTCTTTCAACATGCGGTGAAATGAAAAATATATAACTTTAAAAATACACCACCTAAATTATTGGAAAAAAATATGGTGCACTTAATTGGAGTGTCTACTTCAAAAGGGTATTCGTATATTTTTAAATTTTATAGTCAATTGAGAGAAAAGTGGAGCAACAAGACACATGTTGAAAAACGACAAGGTTTCCCCATTGATCGAATTCAAATAAATATTATAATTAGTATATAGATCTATTGGTTACAAACATATAGTCACCGCAATATTATATTGTGTGTAGATTGTCGTAACATATTTTGTTTTTGCAAAACAAAAGTTTAACAATGATTTTAGGGACCAAACATGTCTATTTTTTAGTCCTTTCATTTTATAAGGACACACTGTCAAACATTTTCCGAAACGACATATCAAATCTCGATAAAAAAAATTGAAAAAATTATGAATAGAAAGCTAACATAATTCTCTAAAAGTTTTGTTTTTACTTGAAAGTGAAATTCTAAACAAAAATATCACTTTCGTTCGCCCAAAGTTGAAAAACATGAAAAAATCAAATTTATTTTGTCATAAGACCCCCTAAAATAGACACCCATCTTCATGGATTCACCCATTACGAAGTTGAAACCTATGTGGAAAACACCTTTGGAGATGATCCAAAACTATATAACATGTGAGAGCCGTTATGATAGAGTCCTGAGGTTTCATTTATGTTTTCTGATGCATCTCAGTGGAGAGAAGAAAATGAACTTGCCCTAATATCTATTAAAAAGTATCCAGAAAATGATTGCAAGGGTTCACAGCCATCAAGAACATACATTGTGTTATCTTTTCCATCAGGTGCTAATCAAATTGTTAATTGTTGTTCATTTAAATAAAAAGGGGAAAACGTGGAAGGAATTTCTCTTTGAATCTGGTTTTGATGCAGAGAAGGAAACTTTAAAGGAAGATAACCAAACAGGGCAAGAGAAAGATGAAACCCTAGGTAATGCAGACAACTAAAAAGAGCAAGAAAAAACCCTAAATGCAGACAATGATGGGTTAGCATAGAAAGAGCCACAAGTGAATGATGAATTATCATAAGCATGTGTTGTTAAGCCAGTAAAATATTTAAAGGGTAAGGCTATGGATTCGAGTGTTAGGCCTAGAACTCGACTAAGAACAAAAATTGAAATTGAAGCTATCCCAAATCTTACAGAGGACAATGAATTGGTTATTATAGGGAAATCAATAAGCAATAACAAGATTCAACCAATAAATGAAGAGCAAGTTTCTAAAGGTGAAGCATTTGTGGAATTACAAGGAAGGGTTGAACATATTCCAAAAATATTTTGCACAAGAAAGAAAAATTATGATAAGGAGTAAATAGATACAGGTATAGCATCTGTACAAAAATAAGATAGCATGATGGATAAGGATGAATCAGTTCCCATTCAAGAATTGACATAGATAAGGAAATTCATGATATCTTATAAAAAACACAATGAATACTTGCATGAGTTGAATGAAAAATTAATTCTTTGAAATAAAAGGTTGTGAGAGGATTTAGAAGATAAGGAGGTTGATTATTAGAAATTGGTTTATATTTCCAAAGATATACTGAAGAAGAAAAGGGACTTACATGAGCAGTATGAGAAAGTTTTGGATCAAAATAGAAAGCTGCAGATCAAGGAGCTGAACCATGATGTTGAATATACCAAGTTACAAAAAAGATCACAGGTCCTTCATGATATGGCCTTATTAGCTGAAGTTTCTAAAAGTATTTGGTAGGATATCTTGATTAGTATCGAGTTAGTAGAATTGACAGATAATAGATAAGGTTGTTGTATTTTGTCCACATGGCAGTATTAAGTATTTGTGTAAATATTAAAATTGAAGACCTACTTTAAATAGATTTTCTATTTTTAGTTGTTCGAGATCCATAATTTAAGGATCTAGAAACCTTGTTAGTTTTTGAAAATGAGTTGTATATATGAAAGAACCAAGACATAAGAAGGGGTTGGAATTGGAGATGGGAATCTAGTTTTGATATGTACTGTAAGACATAAAACTCTTTGCATCTTTAATAGAGAATCTACTTTGATATGATTATGATTATGAACTTCTTTTGTTTTATTTATGAATTTTATTTTTTATTATTTATCTTGTGTATGGTCATCTTAAATCCATTACATGAATCTTATGATAAAGTACAGTTACCATTTAACATTAAGTGACAAAGCCAAGTTCATTTCATAAATTCATGCTCGTATTCCATCTTGTTATTGAATTTTGTATTTTATTTTTTGCTTCATATTGACGCCAAGTATTTTAAATTCATGATGGCAAATATTTTTTCTATTGTTGCACCATATTTTGCTTCCTATGTAGCGCCATGTTTTGCATCCAAAGTAACATATTATTTTTCTACCATATCAATGCCATGTTTGGTTTCATCATTAGCACCTCGTGTTGCATCCTTTTTAATGCCTAGTTTCACATCTCTCATTAATTTAGTCGTTTTTAGTAATTTTATATACGAATTTTGGTCATTTTGTCACTTATATCTCATTGTTTGGTCACTTATCTCTAACTTTTTAGTTAATAATTTAGTTGTTTTAAAATGATATTATAATATCATTAGGGCATGGATGAATTGAACCACCAACCTCCTGCTTGTAAGGCAAGCACTCTTCCATTGAGCTAGCACCCATTAAAAATTTGGAAAACTAAATTACAGAGTCCTCTATAATGGTAAAAAGGATCAGTACACAACTGTGAGAATCTAATGTTCAACAAAGGATGATAGATTGTATAATTTCACAATATATGATTAAGCATATTATGAAATCCATAAACCTTTTTTAGTAATTTTGAACAAAACTCAATTTCACTTATCTCTAATTTTTTGGTTAATATTTTAGTTGTTTTAAACTGATATTATAATATCATTAGGGCATGGAGGAATCAAACCACCAACCTCCTACTTGTAAGGTAGGCACTCTTACATTGAGCTAGCACCCTTTAAGAAATTGGGAACCTAACTTACAGAGTCGTCTATAATGGTAAAAAGGATCAATACACAACCGTGAGTATCTAATGGTCAGCAAAGGATGATAGATTGTATAATTTCACAATATATGATTAAGAAGGTTATGAAATCCATAAACCTTTTTTAGAAATTTTGAACAAAACTCAAGAAATTGGATTAATGGGATTGCAAAAATCACTATTCCCTAGCAACCATAAGTGTACCACTATATGAGACCTATCAACAACAATTATATTAGTGCGGATGCCAATGATATAGTAGATAAGCATGATCGTCCTAGAGCCATGTATAAGTGGAGCAATAAGAAAAAAAGAAGAGGATGATCAACCCAATAGTTGGTGCTTCACATGGATCCTATCCACCATGGGATAAGCAAAGTTCATTCTTCCATCAAGCTAATGAGTATCAACAAGGACAAATGGTTGGGATATATTGTGATGCCAATTCATAATTTTTATTCGCTTCCTAGGGTGATGTTGCAGTGTTTGCATTGGGAGATCTACATGATCCCCAACAATATTGGATATAAGAATTTTCATGGGGCCATAGAGTATAGGATGAGGTTGTATTTTAATATTTTTCTTTGGAAAACCATGCATGATTTGAAACACTGGGAGAAGGAATAGAATTGGATATACTTAAAAAACTACAATCATGACAGGGCATAGGACTCTACTCTATAGTCATTGTGCGGCTGTTGGAAATGGGTATAATTTCCTAAGGATTATGAACAAAATCCATTTAAATATGAATGCAAAATATTCCATGTCAGAGGAATACTAGATGGAAGTGAAATTATTGTTTCTAACATAAAGAAACAAAGAAGACAGAAATGGAAGCTCTAGGAGGATACACATGAATGCATACAAACCTATCCCTTTCAAGAATATTCCTTTCACTGAGGCAATGAGACCTTGGGGAGAGCGGTCTAGAGATGGTATATGATAACGTCGAGCATAAGAGTAACTTTGGTTGAATCCATAGCCTCTTCTCATATGTTTAGGTGTGCCCTCTGGGGTAGTAATTCTTGAAGCAGTGTTTGATTAGGATGGGGACGTGTACTCTTATCAACAAAAGGACTACAAATTGATCCTCTTAACAACCTTTTGATTGGAGGCTTGCTTCAACTTTTCAAAGTACTTTGAGCTAGGTTTTGACATGAATTCCTACTCAATATCCTTCATGGACTCATGCTTAAAGGCCTGCGAGCAATCACACTTGGGATCCTACTTAAATACCTGCTAATTAGGCTCCTGCTTACAACCATGCGAGCAATCACACTTGGGATCCCGCTCAAACTCATTCGATGACTTCTACTCAATACCCTTCTAGGAATTCTACTTAGTCTCCTTCTTGAGATTCTCCTAGGACTCACTTTGGCTCCTGCTCAAGTTCCTTCTAGGGCTTCTTCTCAAAATTCTTCTAGGGCTTCTGCTCAAACTCTTCTGAGGGATCCTACTGGGACTCCTTAGATAAAATTTCATTTATTAAATTAACAAGACAACAAAGTGCACCCCGTACAATTATACAACACCAAAATTTATGAAATAATATATGTTGAATAATTCCAAGATAATATCAAAAAGAAAGATTATAGACCTTAAAATACACTTCCATGACATTCAAAGATCATTTCAATAAAATGGGAAAGGAAGACTGACCTAAAAATGCTAGCGGCATCACTCTGAGGAGATCCAGAATTTGGACTCCTGTGTACCTTAACATAAACAACATCCATTTCTTTAGTTTTTTCCTCATTCTCTTTCACTAATTCACCTTCTTCCACAATACCTTTAACAACAATTCCTTTCTCTTCCTCGATGCCTTGTTTGTCTAATGTTTCTTTCATTGGTAATGCAATTAGTTTTGTTGCAGACAACTTACCCTCCTGATATTTGTTCTTAAGGTATTTATTCACCAACAAAGTGAACTAAATATCCAATGACCATGCAACTGCTAACCAAGACAATACTATAACTAACAAGATGCCCCCAAGGTAGGGAGTGGAGTTGGCAAGTGAACCAAAAGTTAAAATCAGAAATTGTTGAATCAATGCCCTTCCTGAGTTTCCTAATGGACTGCATACCACATCTATTGTAGTGTTTCCTTGAACCTGTAAAAAAACTAAGAATGAGATCACATATAATGAATTGAAACAATTTTCGGCAGTAAAAAATGACCTACAATGATAACAAATTCAAAATCCCAGTGAGAGGAATAGTTTGGCATTATTCCTTAACATAATCCCTACAACAATACTTGACTATATTCTTTTAAAAAAGAAATATGAAAGTGAAAATAGAATACATAGAGGCCTTGAAAACTTGAAACAAAATGCAGAGGCAATATACCTTGGTGTCCTCATCAAGAGGGATGCAAGACATCTCTTTGCAAGGATCAAACAAACTATATTTAGCACTCTCACTAAAGATGTTTTGAAGAGCTCCAATATACACAGTTTCTAAAAGAGGTGTCACGCCAAATTTACCAGATAAGGGAGTGAGTGGTTCACTGTAGAGAATGAGACCAAAGAAAGCTACTCTTGTCGCCAACAACACAGTAGGTGTGATGGTAGATACTACTCCCCAACCATATTTGCGGAATATAACTCTGCTTTGCAGAATATAACTCTTTTGTTGCCGATGAAGGGCACAAAATTGTTAAACACTTGGGAAACAGGGATATGATGAGTCATGAGCATGGGAAAAGACAGTCTCCTGCTAAGGAAATGCCAGATAAACACTTGGGAAAAATGTCATTTTTTTATCATAGCCCAAAACACTTATAAGAAGGAATCATGCCCATAGATATAAACCAATGAGAAAGGAAAACCTGATTCAAGGTCAGTGTCCCTGTTTTTTCACTACATTGTTTTTTAGCAGAACCCATTGATGAACATGCTGACAGCCTTCGTACCTGGAATGGGGTGAATTTTTAGATGTTGAAAGACCAATCACCCATCCATCCATAGTAATAAATTATTGTGAATCAGATACTAACCAAAGCCTTGTTTTCCATCATCTTCTTCATTAAATAAGATAAGCTGTCAATAAAATGACAAGAAAAAATGTTAAGAAGCAAAACACCACTCTCAAATAAATATTAGATAGTCACTAGATATTAATCTGAATAAGCTAGATCTAGAAAACTTCTGCAATTAATCATATGTCAAGGTGACTGCCAATGGAAGTCCTTTTGGAACTGCAACAATGACAAAGGAAACCTACAAACAAATACTTCCATTAGTATTTCTCATCTTTCTCTTCTATAAATTTTCATATAATCCTTGGACATGACAGTACTCAAAAATTTTGTAAACAAAGATAGTTGATTTTATACAAACTATCCATTTAAGCATAATACTAACAAGATGCTTAAAGTAGGACATGCTGACCTACTGCAATCGAGAAGATGTTAAAAATTCCATTAACTATGTCTCCAACCTTGGTCTTTCCTACTTGAAACATGGGTTTCCCATTGGATTCTTGTGTATTTCCTGTAAAAAATATGATAAAACATAACAAAAACTACATTCAATACAAAGTGGCAGTGCAAAACACAAATAATTTAGAGCAAACAACCAAAGGTAGTATAGTATCACTTACCTAATCAATAGGATGACAAAAACTAGAACTTTCACTGTCAGTCCAAAATTGCCAATAAAAGTTGCAACACCATTGAGACGGACCTATTTAGTGCTCAAAATCATTAATCATTGTTGTTCTCTAAGCTTGGAACCATAAGTGCTCAACATCATTAACCATTATGAACCTAAAACCATGTCCATTTAACTAAGTGGCAAGGCATAAAATCTAGAGTGTAATTTGAAATTTTGTGTTGCAGCAACACCATGTGACATGTTCCTACCCCTGCAACCTCTTTGGGGCACTGACATGAATAAATGTATGGATACTTACAAAGTATACTAGTACCACAACATTATTGGTTTTTACATGTCCTCTCAATTTCAAGGTTCTAGACTGTGAAAATATTTTCATAGATGCTAATGAAACTATATGCATGGCTTCTTCATCTCTAGAGTTTGTTTTTGTGTCCACCAATATTTGTATCTCCCATATTTGATTTTGTTTTTTGAATTAGTCTCCAGTGACCTCAAGCAAAAAAAAAATTCCAGGTTGTCCAAACAGTTCATATCCTTGACAGATATGGCTTCACTGCTCTTAGTTCCATAAATTCTTCTCAGACTACTAAAGAACAAGCCAACACAATCTCAATAAATAAAATTAAGTAAAACATGTTTTTTAGGGTTTTGGTTGTGCAGTTTGTAAACAAGAGGGTAAAAACTCAGAAGGCTAAGCCAAATACTAAACCATGCAACAATGAAATACTGAGATGTATCATATATGAAGCATAAACTAGAACAACAAAAGCATATTACTGAATTTCATCCACAACTCACAAGAATTTCATGAGAAATAACATTAAATAGGAAATGAATTTATAAACTGAGTGATTAAACCAATCAGAAATGAAACTAGCAGATAAGATAAATAGGGCTTATAGTTTTCATATATACCATAATCAGTAATTCAAAGTACATAAGAGTTTCTGAAACTTAGCTTTGAATAGTAGCTAAAAGCCTCCCCTTGTACAAAAATTCGAACCCTTTGTCTTTCTTCAGTCTTACTTTTATCTTAATCACCCAAAAACAGTTAGATAATTGAAAAAACTGCTTTTTAGGTCATACTACCAAATTACTTAATAAAATAAAGTCATACATATTAAACTAACTTATTTACAAAGACTAACTAATAACCTCTATCATTTAAATCATAATACAAATATTTAGTAGCCATTGCGAAAAGAGCTATCCCTTCCAATGCTTGAGTCTTTCTTCTTGTTTTTTGATGTTCAACTTCTAGGTTTTTTACTCTTTTTGAAATCTCCCGATTTTGTTGTGTTATGTCTTGAACAGTTTGTTTCAATTCTGCACACAGACTTTGTGTCTGTCTTTTCCTCTTCAACGCTTCCTTAGAGACTGCAAGTAATTCTTGATAATGGCCATTGAACTCCTCTAAATCCTCTCTTAATCTTCTATTATCAGCTACTAACCCCTCATTTGTTTCATGCAGGTATTCTATCTGATACTTATATTGTTTAATACTTCTCTGTAAATTTTCATTGTATGAATCAATACACTTTCCTTCTAATACTGGATGCATTCCTTCTGGCATCCAAGGAATATTCAATTTCTTAAAGATATCTTCATCCTCCTCTTTCTTCTCTGTCATAGCTATAGGATCCCCTGGAGACACATTAACTTCAAAACTGCATTGGGATGATGGTTCCGCAATCTTTTCTTTCTCTGCACAAAAACTTGTCATGATTAAATGCTGCTTCATTGAATTATCTTAACGATGGTCTAAAACTACTTTCCTTCGAACCTCTTTTAACATTTCTGAGATTTTAGTTTCAGTTAAGGGTGACTTACCCTTTGAAATAATCTGTTTCTTACTCTTCATATCTTTTACATCTAAACCTTCATTCTCTTCTAACTCTTCTTGGGATGAAGAATCTTCTATCACTGTGATTTTCTTCTAAGCTAACTTAGGGTTTAGCAATTTTTTCATATTCAATCTCAATTTATTCTTGGGTCTGGTCTTAGGTCTCCAACCTACCCAAATCTCTCCCAACATTCTCAAAGTTTTTCCTTGGTGTTTTATAGATGTTAGTTGAACTACCTTTCTTTTGATTACTTGTGACATCAACCTTTTTTCAGACTGTTCATGTAAATCTTGTTCAGTGTCAGCCCTAGCTTCATCAATCAATGGAATTTTCTTATCTTCTGACTGTACTCCTGTAGGGACTTGTTCTTGTAATATCAAACTTTCATTGACTCCCTGATTTACTTCTTCATGAAGGCTATCTTCTACATGCTCTAAATCCTGCATTTGACCCTTTGATATTTCATCTTCTTGAACCTTATTCTGTTATTCATTTTTAGCATTTTCATCCCTTTGTGTTACAGACTTTCCTTGCACACTATCTTATTCTATCTCGACTATGACCTTTTTCTTCAATTTCTTGACTAAATTATGTCCTTTGTTCAGCTGCCTTTTCTTTGATTGGTCTTCTTTCTCAGATTGAAACCCAGACCAGAATAGAAAATAGTCCGAGGTCTTTTCCTTATTTTGGAGCATTGTACTTATGATTAAATTTATCAGACCATGATGAGATATGGATTGTTGAGCATGGCCTTGATGCTCTTTTACTCTACTAGACATCTTTTGCAGACTCTTTAGGAAAACGAAAGGAAGGTTCATCTTTGCTTCATGATTTAGATGCTGCAAAAACCTGAAATGATATTTAAATACAAATGCATATCTTCCTTCACAATTTACATAGCTTTGCTGAATTTTAATTAGTTCTCTCCACTCTGGTTTGAACCTATGAATATGCACTCCTTTACCCAGTCTACAACAACATTTGGAAGCAAGTAATTCTATGAATCAAAGGTAAAAGGTACCTTCTTGAACCAATATTCACCTTCATCAGGAATCCCTGTAGCCTCTGCTATTATATCTCTAGTCAGCTCAATCTTTAGGGTGTCAAAAGTAACTATGTCATTATCCAATCCCTAAGAAAACTTATATAAAACTTATGTGTGATGTCCATCAATCTTCTCAAAATAGTTTAGCTATCCTGCTTCTGAAAATAACCTTGCACAGTCAGGGAAAGCTTGAACCCAAGACATATCTGAGGGTTCAGCTCTATTTGTTTTCCCACTCCTCTTCATTTTGGATAATTGATCTTTAAAAGTGCTTCCTTCAGTAAATAACTTAACACTATTCAAATATTTGCAAATTTAACACTCAATCATATGTTGAGAAAACTAAACCCTTGAGCTGAAATTTACTTCTCAAACTGATAAGTATTTTGACTCTACTGACAGAGACAATTCGACATTGGGAAAAAATTAAGTTTATGAACTAGCATTCTTAGTTAATCTTAATAAATAATCCTCTGTCAATGTGAACCCGAACTCATGGAATATGACAATAATTCGCTTCATACCTATCTGAATAATGGATTCGGTTGCTAGAAATATATTTTCCTGTCTTCCCAGGTGTCCAATTTCATTATTAAGTCTATCTTTGGCTGCCACAATAGTGTTAAACAGTTACCCTGCAAAAACCTAAATTTCCGACCTTCTTCAATCTTCAATCTTCAATCACAAACTGCCAAGTCTTACCACTGTTAGATTTTTATCATTTAAGCTAGCATTATATTAGGATCTTTAACTGAGAGAGTAACAAGCACAACAATCAAACACAAGAGACAATGAACACAATTTTTTTCCTTAGGGAAACCATAAATGGAGAAAACCCTGCAACTTCCTCAGAGATAGAATCAACACCAAAAGTAAAACCCCAAAACAGTAATCCCGACAGTAGTAGCCTCTTTCTTTATAGCCCCAACAACTTCTTATCTCTTAGCTATGCACTACAACTGAGTGTGAGTGAGTGTGTGATAAATAGAGAGGCTCAGTCTCTATTTATACTAATTTCTGACTTGACAATAAATCACTCGGGCCGAATTCTCTAGGAGAGTCTAATAACCCTAGGGACCTAGAACTGCGGGCACTTTAACCCTTGAAAAATAGGAGGGTTACCCACAATGACTTGACATGAATTGTTTACATTATTGATTCTCTTGATAGGAACATCAGGGCATGACATGACTCAAATACATTATAGATACTTCCCAGAATAAACATCGGGGTACAAGACATAAGATATACAAGTGAATACATTTCGAAGTTACAAATACATCAACACTCCCTCTTAAATAGGAAGGTATTCTCTCGACACAATTTATCAACACGGGTCGTCTTCTCTGTATCATCTAGATCAATGAGTTCTCATCATCTTCATCTTCAAGTAATCTTCATCTTGATCTGGATCATCACTCGATCTGGATCATCACTACTGGATCATCTCTGCTGGATCATCATCATTTGATTTGGATCATTATCACTCGATCTGGATCATCACTAGGTCATCATCACATGTGCTATCTCTTGATTCTTCTCATCATAGGAAGTTCTATAGAGCCAACCCTTTTTCATGTTGGATGTACATCTACAGAGCCAATCCTTTTTCATACTGGATGTATCATCATAGAGCTAGTCCTTTTTCATACTAGATGTGGCATCTACACAGATCAAGTCCTTTTTCATACTGGATGAGTCTTCAGAGCTAGTCCTTTTTCATACTAGATGTTGGATCTACATAGAGCTAGTCCTTTTTCATACTAGACAAGTCTTCACGGAGCTAGTCCTTTTTCATACCAGATGTGGGATCTACACAGAGCTAGTCCTTTTTCATAGTGGATGAGTCTTCATAGAGCTATTCCTTTTTCATACTAGATGTGGGATATACACAGAGATAGTCCTTTTTCATACTAGATGTATCTTTGGAGAGCCAACCCTTTTTCATGCTAGATGTGGGATCTACATAGAGCTAGTCCTTTTTCATACTAGATGTGTCTTCACAGAGCCAACCCTTTTTCATGCTGGATGTGGGATCACCACATACATCTGACAATGGAAGGAACCAATCCTCTCACCCTGTCAGGAAGGCACAACACTTCCATTTGACCATCAAAGGAACCAATCCTCTCACCATGTTGGAAGGGTGCAACACTTACATCTAACCATGGAAGGAACCAATCCTCTTACCTTGTCAGAAAGGAATAACACTTAATTTTGACCATAAAAGAAACCAATCCTCTTACCATGTCAGAAGGGATCAACATGGACTCGTCGCTTCCTCTTGGGAGGAATATCAATCTAGAGAACACCAAGCTTCTCCCTGAAGTACTCAAACTTCACCCTAGCTAATGGCTTAGTCAACACATCAGCTATTTGTTTGTCCGTTGCAACATACTGGAGCTTCACTGCTCCTCTCTACACCATATCCCTGATAAAGTGATACTTGATCTCGATATGCTTCGACTTGTCATGGAACACCGGGTTCTTCGACAACTTCACACAACTCTGGTTGTTGCAATATATACAAGTAGCATCTAACTAGAGATCAAATAAATCAGATAGTATCTTCCTCAACCATACTACCTCACAACTATCTGAACAAGCTGCGACATACTCAGCTTCAATTGTACTCAGTGCCACACATGATTGCTTCCTACTAAACCAAGAGATCACACCTGATCCCATACTAAAGTAGCACCCTGAACTACTCTTCCTATCGATGGCACTGCCTGCCCAATCTGAATCAACATAACCCTCTAGGTCAATCTTCTGATCAGCCTTATACTTGAGCCCATAATCAACTATACCCTTCAAGTACCTCAAAATATGCTTTGCAGCAATCAAGTGAACATGTATCGAATCTGTCAGGAAATGGCTCAATGTGTTCACAACAAAGCAAATATCTGGTCTTGTATTCATCTGGTACATCAAGGACCCAATCATTTAACGATACATCGTGGCATCAACTGACTTAGATGAAGCATCACTCAGTAGTTTCAGGATCGATTCCATAAGTGTGGTTAAGGCCTTGCAGTCCATCATCCCAAATCTCTTCGTGATCTCTATTGAATACTTCCCTTGTCTGAGGAAGATTCCATCTACATTTTTCCACACCTCCATGCCTAGAAAATAATGCATCATACCCAAGTCCTTCATTTCAAACTTAGCACCAAGATTTCTCTTCATATCAGCAATCAACCCATCCATACCTATTACAAACAGATCATCTACATATAGTAGGAGCATCACTGGGTTTCCATCTTCAACCTTGTAGTAAAGGTTTAGTCTTGGTAAAGCCCAAACTAGATAGAAAGTTGTCAATTCTGTCGTACCATGTCCTGGGTGCCTATTTCAAACCGTACAGGGCTTTCTTCAATCTACACACATGAGACTCCCTGTCATGTGTCTCAAAACCAAGTGGATGCTCCACATACACTTCCTATTCCACTATACCATTCAAGAAAGTAGTCTTGACATCCATCTAGTGTATCTTCCATTTCATCACTGCAACCAGAGCAAGTACTAGTATGATGAAAGTGTATCTATATACAGGTGCAAAATTTTCTTCATAATCTATTCCTTCTTTCTTGGAGAAGCCACGAGCCACAAATCTTGCTTTATATTTTTCCATGCTGCCATCTACAACATGCTTGATCTTGTAGATCCATTTGGAAGTCACTATAGACTTACCCTTAGGTATTGGTGTTACAGAGAGAAATTCCTATGGCTTGGGGTACCACAACAGATAGCTTTGACTCCAGAAATCAATCTTTCCCAATATGCAATAGAAATAAAATGTCTAACACTAAAGGATCAGACCTCGTACCTTATTCCGGACGGTTGAAGTAGATCCCCATTGAGCTTTCCAATCTTCAGCTTGAATTGATATAATACTTCCTCAACAACAAGTAAACAATACAAGCATACTATATATCATGGTGTTAGATCTATTATAGCATATATAATCAATAATGTAAAAGCATTTGACATATTCCAATGGATACAATATTCAATCAAATACACATCATTGGACAAGAAAAGATATTTCTTATTAATATAAATCAGAGATTACAAGATAGATACAACCTCTGACGGCACGTCTATGAACCGGAGAAACTGAATCCCCCACTTGGGCCTCCACCACCTCAATCCTCCATCTCTTGATAGCAAGCTCACTAGCAAAAGGAAAGCTTGGGAAGAACACAAAAGTGCTCCAAGGGACAAAGGGATGCAGACTCAAGTACAAATTCCGGCAACAATGGACTATAGTTTCGTTGCTCTCAATCTCTCTATATGCCTTCAATGTACCAAGGGGTTCCTTATATAGCTTCACAAGGGATAATGAAGGGTCGAATCCAAGCGATCTCAAGGCATATGGAAGGCCAAGAGTTGAATGAGTCAGATCGATGTCAAGGAAAACTCCAAAAGGATTTGGATTATGCACACATCCCGATGTACGCGGTTATATGGGTCAAACCCGCGTATGTACGCGGTTATCGGGTAAAAATACGCGTATATCATTTTTCATATAGTTTTAGGGATGATCAAGGAAACATGAAAGGATAAAATATAGTCCATGGGGTCTAAAGAGTGTGCAGTGGGACAGGGGAAGGCCATACAAAGTGTGATTCAGCTAGAGTGGTGAAATCTGCTATAACAGATGCCCCCTAATGTGTGAGGTCAGAGGGGTCATATGATGGCCGAAATACATTATAATTCCATCCCAGAAGTGGAGTGATGAAGGATCCCAAATGGAAGACCAGCCACCCAATTAGCATAGTACAATAATATAACTCTGCATATAACTGCAAGTACATATAGAAGTCTCGGATACATAAGAGTACAATGGCCATGAATAGGCATGATACATGATATCACATATGTGGTCATCGCCACATACAATATAGATAGATCAGAATCTCCATGATGAATATATACAAAGGATCATGATCTCCAAAATGGCTGAAGATATATAATAGATAAAGATCTCCATAGTGGCTGGAAATGTCTGACATACACTGGAATGAATTCACGATAGTTGAAATCTCATGAACACTGGCATGATCAAGGAGGTAGCATATAAGAGATGCCACCAGTATGGAAAGTCTTCTACACAAACCGCTACGAGTACATGTCCTACTATGTGAATAGAGGTGTCGAGGTCAAAAATAGTAGTCCATCGTCTGATTACTAGTCATTGATGTATACCGTTAACAGACGCGAGATTACCCACCGATAATGAAAATGGGAATCAAGGTACTAGAGTGCAAACTAACAAGTGTGAATAGATGTGTTGAGGTCAAACAATTGAGAGGATCCATCGATCAGGGGACATTGATGTATTCCCAAGAAACTGTCGATGGCGAGAGAACCTACCACTGAAGACCGCAAGTCTCAAGGCACTCAAAAGGACTCTAGATTCCAATCCCAGAATAAATGATCTGAAGTCGATGGGATGAAATCCGCTGGAAGGGGGGCATTAAGGCATCCCCCATCATCCAACATGAGGTACTCAGCAAATCTGTCTAATGTGGAAGGACTCGATCATAAGGTGCATGAACCAGTAACTGTACCGGGAATGGCCGACATGCAAATTCAAAATAACTGAGGAATGGCCGACACAGGTTTCAACTTCCTTCGAACTAGAGCATAACGGTGTATGGTGACTGAATGAAGGCAGCATAGACTTGATATACAAACTAGGACATCTCTGTGACACAGGAGGTATCAACAGAGGCTCCATAGGGACTGGAAGCTTAACCAGTCGGTGGAGATAAACTCAGATAAACGAGTGCAGCTCCTAAAATAAAAATATAACCCAACCAATGGATGTGATATACAATGCTATGTTTGAAGGCAACACGACTCGACAGCTACCAAAGATAACATCTTTCCTTGTCTGGATTTTTGGTTTTTTGATTTTTTTTTTTAACTTTTTCCGTTATTTGAAAAGCTTGAAAAAAGAATAAACTAGCTTTATAGTTACAAACTAGGAGGAGACGAGTATCATAAGGGCAAGCAAACTAGTTCCAAGCAGTGGAACATACCTATGCTCAATGCAAGGATACATGTGTAGGATATCGACACTTGGGGGAAAATCCCCTCCCGGTAAAAAGGGAATCAAGCTGCGAAGGATATAAAAAATGGCTCTGCATGGCTAGACATGAGACAAGCTCAGGCTATATGGCTGAAACACAATGCCAGGGGAGCCGGCATAAAGCTCAATAAGGCAGGAAAAGCTCATGATAATGCATTCACAACTTGACATAGGGGGAGTCCGGAGGGAAACAGGCTAGCATAAGATCAAGAGGAGTATGAGGCTCTTGCGAAATGTCATGGCAGTACTATACAACGGACTCCCAGACCTAAGAGAGGAATCACATCATGGGTACCAAATGCAAAGGGGAGATAACTAGGACACCCATGTATAGGAAAGCTCTACCATTCACATAATATCACTTCTAATAGCAGCAAGAAGGTTCCGTGATACCATGGAATGGGTTCGTACCTAAGGTTAAGATGGAACGGTCATAAGGCAATGCATAAGTGCAAGCGAATGTGAAATCCTAACCTATATTCCAGTTCAGACATAATACCTGTGACAGGCACGAACGGGTCGAAACCTCGAAGAGAGTGTACAAAAATGGACCCTACATGACAACCATATTAGTCCAAAACATCCCAAAATAGTCAATAAAAAATCCAAACTATAGGATATAGGGAGGAATGATCATGACAACAGCACCCAAAGGAAACAATGCAGTGAACAATGGGACATAAAATAGAAAGTAAGGTGTAGACCCAATGTTCACGCATACACTACCACCCCAGTGAGGATGGCCACCAGTGTAAAGAACGAGCGAACGGAATAAAAATCCTCCACAAATGGAGTAGAGGATGGAATATGACCATTCCCAAATCTATGAGCATAGTAAGGGGTTGTGATGCCCCCAAGTCTGACACCAGGGTTCGTACTAGGACCAAGAACTGGTGATAAGATACCAGGCATGTCGAAAATAAAAGGACCTGAACTCAAGATAGCATAAACATACTCAAGTAACCACAATCCCAAAGGCCAACTAGCGCACAAAGAGCATACTCCTAAGAAAATCTACAGCCAAAATACAAGCAAACCAAGGGGAGGATATGTGAGCTCTTGAATGCAGCAGGTATGTCTCTCCTAGGAGAGGCTCAAAACTCCCATACACTACAAGCGGAGGTGCGTAACAAATTATTGTGGCCCTCAGCTTCAACGCATAAAGCGACTGTGCTGTCTGACCCCAACCTGGCCGGGACACATGCAGAATAACCTCTACAAGTACCCCCTCGATATCCTAGGTAAGGTCACTAAGGTCACCTCAATATAATCAAAGCTCAGGCAGACAGTCGAAGGCAGGATTGACCGTATGGGTAGGGTAGCAAAGCCCGAAACTCTCTAAAGAGCCCCCAGATACGAATACAATCCTAGAAATATCTCCGGTGCTACTCAGTTATGACTAGGGGTCATCCCAATTGATAACCGCTCACACTACCTCATGCTTAACTCCCGTTTGAGAGGAGGATCTCGAGAACAATGGTTATACCAAGGATTTCACACACTCACCTAGATAGACACCTAGATGTTGTTGTTTAGTGATCTTGGAGAATTTACTTACAATGAACTATTCCAAGATCCTAAAACCTAAGCTTGTTGGTGCACCCTAGAAAA
>LPNX010695557.1:321760-444055 GCA_001517045.1 Pseudotsuga menziesii
ATTCATTTTAATTTAGCGTTGATTTTAATTGGCTGTAATTACTCAAAGGGAAATGGCCGTGCAAATAGTGATATGAAGACTCAGCAGTGAAATAAAAGTGCACACCATAACAAACAATGCTAAGTGCAATCTTTGTCAAATGAAAAATAGGGTATGCCACTACATGAGATGCATAAATATATATTCCTTTTCGAATGCCAATGCAATACTTCCTATATGAAAGCCTAAACACAACTCTCATCCAAGAAATCCAATGCAAGTACCTCCTCAAATCCATATCTAAGATGCAACTACTTTGTATTTTTCAATATAAAAGAATGAAAAATGCAATAAAAGTCATCTAAAACTCTCAGTCTCTGCAGCAAGTATAAAAGACAAGCCTAGCAAGACACCAAGACAAAAAGAGTAATGCACTAATGGAGAAACAAAAAGGAAAAATGACTAAAACTACTTTCACAGAAAAATCAATGAAAGAGCGGTCTCTGGTCACAAAAGTAGCATCCAACAGACAACATCAGACCCAAGGAAGACCCAACCACACTCACAACCCAACCATCAACTTCCCACAACATCAAACTCACCAAAAGGGAGGATGTACGCGACTGTATAAATAACAGCTGCGTATGTACGCGACTTTTAGCCAAAAATATGTGTATGTACACGACTTTTGGCCAAAAACCTGCGTATACAGAGAAGGCAGTGGTAAAAATCAGGCCAAGACCAAACTAATAAAGGGGAGTGTCAATGGATGAACATACTATAAAATGCAACCCAGAAACAAGGAGAAATAGAGAGCAAGTCAAGAATATCAAGCCCATTGTACCGATAAAAACCCCTAAAGGAAAAATGACTAGGAACTCCCCAGCGGAGTCGCCAATTCTGTTATGGAGAGAAATTCGTATGGCTTGGGGTACCACAACAGACAGCTTTGACTCCAGAAATCAATCTTTCCCAATATGCAATAGAAATACAATGTCTAACAATAAGGATCAGACCTCATACCTTATTCCAGACGGTTGAAGTAGATCCCCATTGAGCTTTCCAATCTTCAGCTTGAATTGATATAATACTTCCTCAACAACAAGTAAACAATACAAGCATACTATATATCATGGTGTTAGATCTATTCTAGCATATATAATCAATAATGTAAAAGCATTTGACATATTCCAATGGATACAATATTCAATCAAATACACATCATTGGACAGGAAAAGATAGTTCTTATTAATATAAATTAGAGATTACAAGATAGATACAACCTCTGACGGCACGTCTGCGAACCGGAGAAACTGAATCCCCCACTTGGGCCTCCACCACCTCAATCCTCCATCTCTCGATAGCAAGCTCACTAGCAAAAGGAAAGCTTGGGAAGAACACAAAAGTGCTCCAAGGGACAAAGGGATGCAGACTCAAGTACAAATTCTGGCAACAATGGACTATAGTTTCGTTGTTCTCAATCTCTCTATATGCCTTCAATGTACCAAGAGGTTCCTTATATAGCTTCACAAGGGATAATGAAGGGTCGAATCTGAGCGATCTCAAGGCATATGGAAGGCCAGGAGTCGAATGAGTCAGATTCATGCCAAGGAAAACTCCAAAAGGATTTGGATTATGCACACATCCCGATGTACACGGTTATAGGGGTGAAACCCGCGTATGTACGTGGTTATCGGGTAAAAAGACGCGTATATCATTTTTCATATAGTTTTAAGGATGATCAAGGAAACATCAATAGATAAAAGATAGTCCATGGGGTCTAAAGAGTGTGCAGCGGGACAGGGGAAGGCCATACAAAGTGTGATTCACCTAGAGTGGTGAAATCTGCTATAACACTTGGGACAACATCCCAAACATCATTCTTCATGATCGATTCATATTCTTCGATCATAAAATCCTTCCATTCTTTCTTTCCTGTCACTTCTTCATAGTTAGAAGGTTCTTTATCAATGAAATCACATAATAAGGATACATAACTGGAACAAGACCTGGTTCTTTTCCTTTCTCTGTGTGATTCTTCTAGAGCCCCATATCTTTCTACACCTTGGATAACTTCTTGTACCCAAGAAGGTTTCCTCTTATGAGGATTCTTCTCCTGAGTTGGATCTATAGGTTGTTGAGGTTCTTCTATTTCTTGATCTTGTTCTTGATATTCTTTGTTCATGGTTGTGTCATGAATTCTGGGTGCTTCTATTTCTTCAGGCTCTTCAGTAGGTCTCTTTCTATATTTTTTGTAAGATGAGTCATCATCAAATTTCACATCCCTGCTGATGTCAATCTTCTTGAATCCTGGGAAATATATTCTATAAGCCTTCGAGCTTTCAGAGTATCCCACAAATATACCCTTCCCTCCTGAAGAATCTAACTTCGTCCTCTTTTCTTTCAGACTGTGTATGTACATTGGACAGCCGAATATTCTAAGACGGCTTACTTTTTCCTTCTTGCCAGAAAAGAATTCTTCACGTGTCTTATTCTCGAGTACTTTGTGTGGAGTAAGGTTCTGTACATACAGCGATGTTTTTAAAGCTTCTTCCCATAGATGCTTCTTCCCATAGATGCATGGGAAGATATTGATCATGAAGCATGGCCCTTGTAGCTTCCATGATCATTCTATTCTTCCTTTCTGCAACTCCATTCTGTTATGGATGATATGGAGTGGTTAACTCCCTCTTAATCCCTAAATATTTGCATAAGTATTTGAATTAATTTGAAATGAATTCTCTGCCATTATCTGATTGAAAAATCTTGATCTTCTTTTCTGTGTGGTTCTTGATCAAGGCTTTGAATTCCTTGAACTTGCTGAATACTTCATCTTTGTTCTTCATAAAGTATATGCATGTCTTCCTAGAAAAATCATCAATAAAATAAACATAGTATACATACCCACTTAATGAACTAGATGACATCGGACCGCATACATCAGAGTGGATGATTTCCAAGATTCCTTTTTCCTTACTCTCGCCACTTGGAAATGTCTTCTTTTTGTTCTTTCCTTTTGCACATCCTTTGCAAACACCATCATGTTTTGTCTTCATTTATGGAAGACCTTCAACAGCTTTGCTTGCAAGTGGTAGTTCTCTGTAATGCACATGTGCAAGCCTTCTATGCCAAATTTCATTTTGTTCTACTGAGTCATGAACCAAAGCTTATTCTGGTTGGCCATTAAATTTGTATATACCTCCTTCTTGTTCCCCAATCACTATTGCATCATCAAAAGTCTCTCCCTTTGGCCACATAAGAACTTGGCCATCTACAAAAGCAACCCTCATTCCTTTTGCATCCAATGCAGATATGGAGAGGAGCTTCTTCTTTAGTCTTGGTATAGACAATACGTTTTTCATCTTCATTGAATTTCCAAAGTCAAGATTATAGGAGGATTCACTACTACCTTTTATTGGATACTGGTAGTCATCCCCAAGTTTCACCTCATGAGGTGACTCATTTTCAGATAGTTTCACAAATGATTCTTTTAATCATGTCATATGCTTGGAAGCACCACTGTCTATAAGCCAATCATTGCTTCCATGTGAGATAGTTCCCGTGAGAGCAAAGATAAGCACATATTCTTCATCATTTGAAGAATCATCACTTTCTTGTCTAATTCTCTTTGTGGAAGGTTCATCATCCTCTATATCAAGGACCCAATCATCTGAAGATACATCATGGCATCAACTGACTTAGATGAAGCATCACTTAGTAGCTTCAGGTTCGATTCCATAAGTGTGGTTAAGGCCTTGCAGTCCATCATCCCAAATCTATTCGGGATCTCTATTGCATACTTCCCTTGTGTGAGGAAGATTCCATATGCATTCTGCCACACCTCCATGCCTATAAAATAATGCATCATACCCAAGTCCTTCATTTCAAACTCAGCACCAAGCTTTCTCTTTGTATTAGCAATCAACCCTTCCATACCTGTTACAAACAGATCATCTACATATAGTAGGAGCATCACTGGGTTTCCATCTTCAACCTTGTAGTAAAGGTTGTAATATACTTTACTCTTGGTAAAGCCCAAACTAGATAGAAAGATGTCAATTCTGTCGTACCATGTCTTGGGTGCCTATTTCAAACCGTACAGGGATTTCTTCAATCTACACACATGAGACTCCATGTCATGTGTCTCAAAACCAAGTGGATGCTCCACATACACTTCCTATTCCACTATACCATTCAAGAAAGCAATCTTGACATCCATCTAGTGTATCTTCCATTTCATCATTGTAGCCAGAGCAAGTACTAATCTGATGGAAGTGTATCTGGCTACAAGTGCAAACGTTTCTTCATAATCTATTCCTTCTTTCTTGGAGAAGCTAGGAGCCACAAATATTGCTTTATATTTTTCTATGCTGCCATATACAGCATGCTTGATCTTGAGTATCCATTTGGAAGTCACTATAGAATTACCCTCAGGTCTTGGGACAACATCCCAAACATCATTTTTCATGATTGATTCGTATTATTCGATCATAAAATCATTCCATTCTTTCTTTCCTGTCACTTCTTCATAGTTGGAAAGTTCTTTATCAATGAAATAACATAATAAGGCTACATAACTGGAACAAGACCTGGTTCTTTTCCTTTCTCTGTGTGATTCTTCTGGAGCCCCATATCTTTCTACACCTTGGATAACTTCTTGTACCCAAGCAAGTTTCATCTTGTGAGGATTCTTCTCCTGAGGTGGATCCATAGGTTCTTGAGGTTCTTCTATTTCTTGATATTGTTCTTGATATTCTTTGTTCATGGTTATGTCATGAATTCTGGGTGCTTCTATTTCTTCAGTAGGTCTCTTTCTGGATTTGTTGTAAGCCGAGTCTTCATTAAATTTCACATCCCTGCTGATGTCGATCTTCTTGAATCCTGGGAAGTATATTCTATAAGCCTTCGAGCTTTCAGAGTATTTCACAAATATACCCTTCCTTCCTGAAGGATCTAACTTTGTCCTCTTTTCTTTTAGAATGTGTATGTACATTGGACAGCCAAATATTCTGAGATGGCTAACTTCTAGCTTCTTGCCGGAAAAGACTTCTTCATGTGTCTTATTCTCGAGTACTCTGTGTGGCGTATGGTTCTGTACATACACCGCTATTGTTACAGCTTCTGCCCATAGATGCATGGGAAGATCTTGATCATGAAGCATGGCCCTTGTAGCTTCCATGATCATTCTATTCTTCCTTTCTGCAACTCCATTCTGTTGTGGATTATATGGAGTGGTTAACTCCCTCTTAATCCCTGAATATTTGCATAAGTCTTTGAATTCATTTGAAATGAATTCTCTGCCATTATCTGATCGAAAAATATTGATCTTCTTTTCTGTGTGGTTCCTGATCAAGGCTTTGAATTCATTGAACTTGCTGAATACTTCATCTTTGTTCTTCATAAACTATATCCATGTCTTCATAGAAAAATCATCAATAAAAGAAACATAGTATACATACCCACTTAATGAACTCGATGACATCAGACCGCATACATCGGAGTGGATGATTTCCAAGATTCCTTTTTCCTTGCTCTCACCACTTGGAAATGTCTTCTTTGTGTTCTTTCCTTTTGCAAATCCTTTGCAAACACCATCATGTTTTGTCTTCATTTATGGAAGACCTTCAACAGCTTTGCTTGCAAGTGGTAGTTCTTTGTAATGCACATGTGCAAGCCTTCTATGCCAAATTTCATTTCGTTCTACTGAGTCATGAACCAAAGCTTATTCTGGTTGTCCCTTAAATTTGTATATACCTCCTTCTTGTTCCCCAATCACTATTGCATCGTCAAAAGTATTTCCCTTTGGCCACATAAGAAATTGTCCATCTAAAAAAGAAACCCTCATTCCTTTTGCATCCAATGCAGATATGGAGAGGAGCTTCTTCTTTAGTCCTGGTACAGACAATACATTTTTCATCTTCATTGACTTTCCAAAGTCTAGATTATAGGAGGATTCACCACTATCTTTTATTGGATACTAGTAGTCATCCCCAAGTTTCACCTTGTGAGGTGACTCATGTTTAGATAGTTTCACAAATGATTCTTTGAATCATGTCATATGCTTGGAAGCACCACTGTCTATAAGCCAATCATTGCTTCCATGTGAGATAGTTCCCGTGAGAGCAGAGATCAGTACATATTCTTCATCACTTGAAGAATCATCACTTTCTTGTCTGATTCTCTTTGTGGAAGGTTCATCATCCTCTACAGCATGAGCATGATGTCTTCTCCTGTTTCCCTTTGTTAGGGTAGTATTTGGATATGTGACCTTTCTTATCACATGTGTAACATCTAATAGTAGACAGATCTCTTCTATAGTGTGCAATATTACCTTTGGAGTGATGATGGTCCCTTATGTTTTTCTTGGTGTGGGATGTGAGAGCTTGATATTTACTTCCCATATTTTATTCTTGAGCTACTATCCAAGCTTCTTCTTGAGAGCATTCTTCCCATAGTCTGATAAACTTGACTAAATTCTTTCTGGCATATATCCCTTGAATGAAAGAGTCCCATGCCCTAGGTAGACCATTCAAGGTGGTCATCACAATCTCTGCATTTTCCACTTCTTCATCTACTGCTTCTAGTTGTTCCTTGATCTGAGATACCCTTGTAAAGTAATACTGGATGGTCTTTGCATTCTGGATCTTTACATTCTTCAGTTGGTTTCTCAGAGTCATCTTCCTATTTATGTTCTTCCCTTCAAACAATTTGGTTAGGTTATCAAACATAGCTTTAGGTGTCTTTAGGGAGGACACATGTGGTATGAGGTGATCCTTGATTGAATCAGCAATAATCCTCTTAGCCATAACCAACTTCTTCTTGTGTAAGTCCTTAGCCTCATCTCCCTCTGGAACAGGAACCTCCTCATTGATATAGGAGTCCAACTCATTTTCTTCTAGGACCAGGGATATCCTATACTTCTAGGCTTGGAAGTTATCAGCTCCCTCAATATTTTCATCAAGCTTGGTATGATGAGACATCTTAAATGAGAACCTCAAATGAAAATACAAAATATTTAGATCTTACCAGGTCAAGATGTTGGATCTGGATTTGGAGCTGAATTTCTGCAGTGCTGGTTCGGGAGCAGATTAGGGTTTGAATTTCCCAAAGTTCTATCCAACCAAATGCTTTGATATTGATCTCTAAAATTAAATTTTAAGGAGGAGATCAATCCAGGCCTGGGCTGACTAAAAAATTCCACTTCTGCGGAAATCCGTAATTTTCGGCAGCAATGTCGAGTCCAAAACTGAAAAAGCTCAGAAACATATTCTGCTTCGACAAAAATATGCACCCTAGGGAGGAGAGTCAGCCCAACCTTCTTTTGCTGAAAATCTATGGAGAGAGATCCAAAAAGTAGGAATCCCTAGTTCCTACAGCTACATAGTGTCTTCTTGTCAGGTTAGCTCTGATACCATGTTAGATTTTTATCATTTAAGCTAGCATTATATTAGGATATTTAACTGAGAGAATAACAAGCACAGTGATCAAACATAAGAGACAATGAACACAATTTTTTTCCTCTGGGAAACCATAAATGGAGAAAAACCCGCAACTTCCTTAGAGATAGAATCAGCACCAAAAGTAAAACCCTAAAACAGTAAGATGATCTCCCGACAGTAGTAGCCTCTTTCTTTCTAGCCCCAACAAATCCTTCTCTCTCAGTTATGCACTACAACTGAGTGTGAGTGAGTGTGTGATAAATAGAGATGCTCACTCTCTATTTATACTGTTAGTTTTTCAACATTAAGCTAGCATTATTAGGATCTTTCACTGAGAGAATAACAAGCACATCAATCAAACAAAAGAGACAATGAACATAGTGTTTTTCCTTGGGGAAACCATAGATGGAGAAAACCCCGCAACTTCCTCAAAGATAGAATCAGCACCAAAATAGAAAAGCCCAAAATAGTAAGTGATCTCTCGACAACAGTAACCTTCTTCTTATCTATCCTCAATGTCTTCTTCTTCCTCAACTATGCACTACACTTAAGTGTGTATGTGATGTGTGTTAAATAGAGAGTCCATCTCTCTATTTATACTAATCTTGACATGACTAAAACCCTACTAGGTCCGAACTCTCTAGGAGAGTCTAATAACCCTAGTGCCACGGAACTGCGGGGACTTTAACCCTTAGACAATGGGAGGGTTACCCAAAATGACTTGACATGACTTGTTTACATTATAGATCCTCTCGAACGGAACATCGAGGCATGAAAACATGACTCAATTACATAATAGATACTTCCCGGAATAAACATCGGGTTACAAGACATAAGATACATAGATGAATACATTCCGAAGTTACAAATACATCAACACTCCCTCTTAACTAGAAGATATTCTTTCGACACAATTTTCAGCACTGGTCTTCTTCTCTGCATCAACTGGATCATCTCGTCATCTTCATCTTCAAGTATTCTTAGTCTTTGAATCTTCTTCATCTTATTCATCTTCAAGTCTTCAAGTCTTCTTCATATTCGAGTCTTCAAGTCATCTTCTTCTTCAAGTCTTCTTCATCATGGGATCTGCATCATCATGACTATTGGCTTATTACTGCTAGATCATCATTCGATCTAGATCATCATCAAGTCTGGATCATCATCACATCTAGATCACTTGATCTGGATCATCATCGAGTCTGGATCATCATCACAATTGGATCGTCACTTCATTTGGATCGTCATCAATTCTGGATCATATCATTTGGATCACTTGATTTGGATCATCATTAAGTCTGGATCATCTCATCTAGATCATCATCAAGTCTGGATCATCTCATCTGGATCACTTGATCTGGATCATCATATGCTATCTCATAATGGTGCTATCTCGATTCTTCTCGTCACAGGAAGTTATACAAAGTCAATCCTATAGGCCTACCCTTCATGTAGGTCTTCATCAGTGCTTATATTTGACACTTAATTCAGAATGTCCCACCCAACTCTTACATTTGACTTCATCTTGTTAGAAAGGCATGCCCAACACTCACATCTGACCTCATCCTGTCGGAAAGGCCTAGCACTCACATCTGACCATGTGTAAACACATCACGCCAGAATGGCTTAGCACTTATATTCGACCATGTGTAAGCACACTGCATCAGAAAGGATCTGCAATTACATCCAACCTCATCCTATCAAGTAGGCACAACACTTACAATCAACCATTCTTGAAAGCACCGTATTGAAAGGGCTCAGCACTTACAATACAACCATGCATGAAGCACTGCATCAGAAAGGGCTCTGCACTTACAATTTGACCATGCACGAAGCACCACGTCGGAAAGAGTATTCACTAACATTTGATCATGGAGGAGCTAATCCTACCATTGCATCATAATGTCCCCCAGTCCTAGACTGAGCTACCTGGTAACTGACCAGGTGCCTCCATTACCATAATGGAAGTTTCCCTTCCATCTGACCTACTCATCAAAATGGCCAACACTCACATTTGACATGGGAGGAGCTTAATCCTTTAGCCATGATATAATGGTTCATCCCTTACATCTGATCAAGTGGGAACACATCCCTCTATCACATCAGAATGGCTTCTTAGTCCTAGACTGAGTTTTCTTGGTAACTGACCAGGTGCCTCCATTCCCAGAATGGCAGTTTCCCTTACATCTGTCCTTCTCGACAGAATGGCCAGCACTCATATCTAACATGGAAGGAACCTAAATCCTCTGGCCATGATAGAATGTCTTAGCCCTTACATCTGACCATGGAAGGAACCAATCCTCTCACCATGTCAGAATGGCTATGGGTCTCGTCCCTTTCCCTTGGAGGAAACCTCGATCTGGAGAACACCAAGCTTCTCCCTGAAGTACTCAAACTTCACCCTAGCCAATGGCTTCATCAATACATCAGCTATCTATTCCTCTGTGGAAACATACCAGAGCTTCACTGCTCCCCTCTGCACCATATCCCTGATATAGTGATACTTGATCTCAATATGCTTCGACTTGTCATGGAACACTGGATTCTCTGACAACTTCACGCAACTCTAGTTGTCACAATGTATAAAAGTAGCATTTAAATGGAGATCAAATATATCAGACAGTAGCTTCCTTAGCCATACTGCCTTACAACTAGTTGAACAAGTTGCGACATACTCTACTTCAGCTGTACTTAGTGCCACACAGGATTGCTTCCTGCTAAACCAAGAGATCACACCTGATCCCATACTGAAGCAGCATCCTGAAGTGCTCTTCCTATCGATGGCACTACCTTTGCAATCTGAATCAACATAACCTTCCAGGTTAATCTTCTGATTCACCTTGTACTTGAGTCCATAATCAACTATACCCCTTAGGTACCTCAAAATATGCTTTGCAGCAATCAAGTGAACATTTCTCGAATCTGTCAAGAACTGGCTGAAGGTGTTCACAGTAAAGCAAATGTTTGGTCTCGTGTTCATCAGGTACATCAAGGACCCAATCATCTAATGATACATTGTAGCATCAACCGACTCTGATGAAGCATCACTTAATAGCTTCAGGTTCGATGCCACAGGTGTGGCCATGGCTTTGCAGTCCATCATCCCAAACCTTTTTAGGATCTCTACTACATACTTCCCTTGTCCAAGAAATATTCCATCTGCACCCTGCCACACCTCCATGCCTAGAAAATAATGCATCATACCCAAGTCCTTCATTTCGAACTCGGCCGCAAGCTTTATCTTCGTATCAGCAATCAACCCATCCATACCTGTTACAAATAGATCATCTACATATAGTAGGAGCATCACTAGGTTGCCATCTTCAACCTTGTAGTAAAGGTTGGAATTCACTTTACTTTTGGTAAAGCCCAAACTAGATAGAAAGCTGTCAATTCTGCCATACCAAGTCTTGGGTGCCTGTTTCAAACCGTACAAGGCTTTCTTCAGTATGCATACATGAGAGTCTCTGTCATGTGTCTCAAAACCGAGTGGTTGTTCTACATACACTTCCACTTCTACTACACCATTCAAGAAAGCAATCTTTACATCCATCTGGTGTATCTTCCATTTCATCATTGCAACCAGAGCTAGTACTGATCTGATGGAAGTGTATATAGATACAGGTGCAAAGGTTTCTTCATAATCTATTCCTTCTTTCTAAGAGAAACCTCGAGCCACAAATCTTGCTATATTTTTCAATGCTACCGTATGCAGCATGCTTGATCTTGTAGATCCATTTGGAAGTTACAACTGACTTCCCTTCTAGTCTTGGGACAACATCCCAAACATCATTCTTCATGATCGATTGGTACTCTTCAATCATAGCATCCTTCTATTCTTTCTGTTCTGCTGCATCTTCATAACTGGAAGGTTCTTTATCAATGAAATCACATAGTAAAGCTACATACTTGGAGCAGGATTTGGTCCTCTTTCCTTCTCTGTGATTCTCTTCTGGAGCCCCATATCTTTCTGCACCTTGGATAATTTCATGTACCCAAGCAGGTTTCCTCTTATGAGTATTCTTCTCCAGAGGTGGATCTATAGGTATTTGTGGTTCTTCGAATTCTCAATCTTCTTCTTGAGTCTCTTTGTTCATGGTTGTATCATGAATTTTGGGTGCTTCTATTTCTTCAGGTTCTTCAGTAGGTCTCTTTCTGGATTTGTTGTAAGTTGTGTCCTCATCGAATGTCACATCCCTACTGATGTCAATCTTCTTGTATCCTGGGAAATATACTCTGTAAGCCTTCGAGCTTTTAGAGTATCCCAAAAATATACCCTTCTTTCCTGAAGGATCTAATTTTGTTCTCTTCTCTTTTGGAATGTGTATGTATACAGGATAGCCAAATATTCTGAGATGGCTGAATTCTGGTTTCTTTCCAGAGAATACTTCTTCAGGAGTCTTGTTCTCGAGTACTCTATGTGGAGTATGATTCTCTACATACACCACTGTTTTGGAAACTTCCACCCAAATATGCATAGGAAGATCTTGGTCATGAAGCATAGCTCTTGCAGCTTCCATGATAGTTCTGTTCTTTCGTTCTGCAATCCCATTCTGTTGTGGATTATAAGGAGTGGAAAACTCCCTCTTAATCCCTGATTCTTTACATAGCTCTTTGAATTCATTCGAAGTGAATTCTTCTCCATTATCTGATCGAAAGGTCTTGATCTTCTTTTCAGTTTGATTCTTGATCAAGGCTTTGAATTCCTTGAACTTGCTGAATACTTCGTCTTTGTTCTTCATGAAGTAAACCCATGTATTCCTAGAAAAATCATCAATAAAAGAAACATAATATGCATACCCACTTAGTGAGCTTGATGACAGATGACTGCATACATTGGAGTGGATGATTTCCAAGATTCCTTTTGCTTTGCTTTCACTACTTGGAAATGTCTTCTTTGTGTTCTTCCCTTTCACACATCCTTTGCAGACCCCATCATGTTTTGCTTGTATTTTTGGAAGATCTTCAACAGCTTTTCTTGCAAGAGGTAGTGCTCTATAATGCACATGTGCAAGCCTTCTATGCCAAAGTTCACTTGGCTCTACTGCGTCATGGACCAAGTCTTGTTCTGGATGACCCTTCAATTTGTACAAACCTCCTTCTTGTTCACCAATCACTATTGCATCATCAATAGTCTTTCCTTTTGGCCACATGATGACTTGACCATCTATGAATGCAACCCTCATTTGTTTTGCATCCAATGTTGATATGGAGAGAAGGTTCTTCTTGAGTCCTGGCACAAACAAAACTTCCTTCATTGTTATAGACTTTCCAGAGTCTAGCTTATAGGAGGATTCCCCACTACATTTTATTGGATATTGGTAGTCGTCTCCTAGCTTCACCTTGTGAGGTGATTCATGTTTTGAAAGTTTCACAAAGGATTCCTTGAATCTAGTCATATATTTGGAAGCCCCACTATCTATAAGCCAATCATCACTTCCATGAGTAATGTTTCTCGTGAGAGCGGAGATCAAAACATATTCATCCTCGCTTGAAGAATCTTCACTTTCATATCTGGTTCTCTTTGATGAAGGTTCATCATCCTCTACAGCATGAGCATGATGTCTTATTTTGTTTCCCTTCTTCTTGTGAGAGATACTTTTGTTGTTAGGACAATCTCTAGCAAAGTGTCCTTTTTCATCACATGTATAGCAAATGTACTTAGACCTATCTTTAGGATTTCTAGAGTTATTCCTATGATGAGAGTACTTACTTCTGTGATGGTTGGATCTGAATTTCTTGGGTTGTACTGTGAGAGATTGATCTTCACTTCCCATCTTCTCTTCTTGAGCTACTATCCAAGATTCTTCTTGAGAACATTCTTCCAACAGTCTGCTGAACTTGACTAACTTCTTTCTAGCATAGATCTCTTGAATGAAAGAGTCCCGTGTCCAAGGGAGACCATTCAAGGTGGTCATCACAATTTCTGCATTCTCCACTTCTTCATCTACTGCTTCTAATTGTTCCTTGATCTGAGAAACCCTTGTGAAGTAAGACTGGATGGTATTTGCATTCTAGATCTTCACATTCTTCAGTTGATTCCTCAGAGTCATCTTCCAGTTTATGTTCTTCCCTTCAAACAATTTGGTTAGGGCATCAAACATAGCTTTAGGTGTCTTGAGAGAGGACACCTGTGGGATAAGGTGATCCTTGATAGAATCTGCAATGATCCTCTTTTCCATAACGAACTTCTTCTTATGAAATGCCTTACTTCATCTCCCTCTGGAACTGGAACCTCCTCATGGATGCAGGAGTCCAACTCATTTTCTTCCAGGACCAGGGAGATCCTATATTTCCAGGTTCGAAAGTTATTAAATCCCTCAAGCTTTTCGTCAAGTTTGGTATGATGAGACATCTTAACTAAGAACCTCAAATGGAAATACAAAAGATTTAGATCTTACCAAGTCAAGATGTTGGATTTGGATTTGGAGCTGAGATCCTGCAGTGCTGGATCAGGAGCAAATTAGGGTTTTTCTTTTTCAAAGTTATCTCCACCCAAATGCCTTGAAATTTATTCGATTTTGGGGAGGATATTAATCCATGCCTGGGCTCACTAAAAAATTCCTCTTCTGTGAAAACCCTAATTTTCGGCAGTAGTGTCAGGTCTAAAGCTGAAAAAAACTCAGGATTGGATTCTGCTTCGATAGAAAGATGTGCCCTATGGAGGAGATTTATTCCACCTTAATTTTGCTGGAAATATGTGGAGGAAGATCCACAAACTAGGAAGCCCTAGTTCCCATAGTTGCACAGTGTCTTCTTCTCAGGTTAGCTCTGATACCATGTTAGTTTTTCAACATTAAGCTGGCATTATTAGGATCTTTAACTGAGAGAATAACAAGCACAACAATCAAACACAAGAGACAATGAACACAATGTTTTTCCTCAGGGAAACCATAAATGGAGAAAACCCCACAACTTCCTCAGGGATAGAATCAATACCAAAATAGAAAAGCCCAAAAAAGTAAGTGATCTACCGACAGCAGTAACCTTCTTCTTATCTAGCCCCAGTGTCTTCTCCTTCCTCAACTATGCGCTACACTTGAGTGTGTATGTGATGTGTGTTAAATAGAGATTCCAACTTTCTATTTATACTAATCCCGGCATGACTAAAACCCTACTAGGGCCAACCTCTCTAGGAGAGTCTAATCATTAGAGGAAATTTCAACTCAAAATGGGCCTTTTAACTTTGATTCAAATTCCATGTCATCATGTGTTAGCCAATGAAATTGATTTAAATTTCAAATACCGTATAGGTCTTAAACACCTTTTTAATATAAATTTGGGGATAGGTATCATAAAAAAAACTACTTTTTTTGTTTGTATTTTTGACATATCTCCCCATGTTTTTACTCAAATTTTGATCGGGAGAGTTTGATGGATGTGGAATTAAATTCCGCATCCAACGAGTACCCACTTGGCATACTTTTGATGGACCCCGCTACCCCAAAAATAATAAAAACCTGAAAAACGTGATGATGACATCATCATCACGTTTTTTCAAGTATTTCTTATTTTTGGGGTAGCAGGGTCCATAAAAAGTATACCGAGTGGGTACTCGTTGGATGCGGAATTTAATTCCACATCCAATGAGCTCTCCCGATTGAAATCATCATCACATTTTTAAGGTATTTCTTGTTTTTGGGGTAGCAGGGTCCATCAAAAGTATGCCGAGTGGGTACTCGTTGCATGCGGAATTTAATTCCACATCCAACGAGCTCTCCCAATTGAAATTTGAGTAAAAACACGGGGATATATGTCAAAAGTACAAACAAAAAGTAGTTTTTTTCTTTTCCTCCTCCAAAATTAATAAATATTATTTTATTATTTTAACTATTATTTTATTAATTCTTTTTAGGAGGCCCATTTTGAGTTGAAATTTCCTCTAATGAACCCTAGTGCCCTGGAACTACGGGGACTTTAACCCTTATACAATAGGAGGGTTACCCATAATGACTTGACATGGCTTGTTTACATTATAGATCCTCCCAATCGAAACATCGGGGCATGACAACATGACTCAATTACATAATAGATATATCCTGGAATAAACATCGGGTTACAAGACATAAGATATATAGATGAATACATTCTAAAGTTTCAAATACATCAACATATACTAATTCCCAACTTGACAATAACTCACTAGGGCCAACTTGTGTAGGAGAGTGTAATAACCCTAGGTCCCCAAAACTGCGGGGACTTTAACCCTTAAACAATAGAAGGGTTACCCACAATGACTTGACATGACTTTTTTACATTATTGAATCTCCCGATAGGAACATCGGGGTACAAGACATAAGATATATAAGTGAATACATTCCAAAGTTACAAATACATCAACAGCCACTACTTCTATGGTGTTCATGCATTCAGGAAATGTGTAGATAATGGCAAATTTTCCCCATCGTGCATAATCATCATGGTTCCACTACTCTGTATCTCATAACCTCCAAACAACCGCAACTCACCCAAATGATTCCTTGCCTAATCTCACAACACTTGTCATAATGATTACTGTGGCTGAAACATGTATCAAAATCATCGACAGGTGTGAAAGACTTCTCCTATGCGTGAATTTTGAAAATTTCAAGCCAAAATCATGATTTTTCAGATAGCACGATTTTCTTGTAGTTTTCGTGTTTAGCTTTTCTGAGCTTGCGCTACAAGAATATCTATTTTAATAATTTTTAAAACAAAACTCACAGCAAAGCGTTAAACTTTAGTTAAATGGCTTTAAATAAAACTTTATGATATTTTTTAGAACCTTTAAGTCATATATACATTCTACAAGCCCCTAGAAACCATAAATTTCACTAAGTAAGACCAAAATTGGAAGAAAACCTATTAAATGAACTATAACTATAAGCATAAAATAAAAGAAAAATTTAAAAGAAACTAAATTAAAAACTTAAAAATGAAAGAATTACCATAGTTCAAAACAAGCAAATGCTTTAAAATGAGAAACAAAAATAGGCTATAACATATGGCTCCTGCTGCAGGATGAAGTCCTCCCTGTGAGGCTTCAAGAACCTGTAGATCAGTGCCTTTTGTGTTGTAACTAGAACTTCCTGCTACTCTGCAAAATTTCCATTGGGCCATGGAGTGTTTATTCTAATCTTCACACTGGTATATACAATGAAGATCCAATCTCTTTCCTTAAAAGATGTAAACATGTTTGAGGAAATGTCCATTAATTGGATTAGACAATTCCTCACCATCCAAGGTCTGTAACACAAAAGTATTATTCTCTAGAATCTTCGATACTATGAAAGGACCATACCATATATTATCAATCTTGCCATGCTTTCCTTTTTGCTCCTTTCTAGCATCCCATCTCAAAACCATATCTCCATTAAAAAAGGTGTTCTCTTTGATCTTTGTTCTATACAGCTAAGCCTTTTCTTCTATTGATTCACGCTCCTGCTGTAATTCTATTAGTGCATAAATTCTTCTTTGAATGTCACTGGGTTCTTCTTGACTATCTTGAAGAAATTTCATCACTGAAATACCAAGTTGAACAGGAAACACTACATTAGTGCCATATACCAGTTGAAAACGAGAAGTTCCAATTGCCTTTTTAATTGTTATCCTGTCTGCCCACAATGCATAATTTAACATTGAGTCCCATGACCTTTTATTCTGCTTCAACAAATTCTTGATACTCTGAATAATGCTCTTATTGGTTGACTCAGCTAACCCATTTAACTGAGGGTAATAAGGCATTGAGTGTTTCAAAACAATCCCATTCTTTTCAAAAAATGTCACCATAATTTTGGACTTAAAAGCTTGAGAATTATCACTCAATAACTTCTTGAGACATCCAAATCTACTAAGAATATTTTCTTGAATAAAATCAATGATTACCTTATTTGTTGCGTTTCTTGTGGGGATAGATTCCACCCATTTAGTGAAGAAATATGTAGCTTTCAATATCCATTTATGCTGCCCTGAAGAAGAAGGATTTATCTCCCCTATGAAGTCCAAACCCCACTGCTGAAATGGGGCATTCACTACAATAGAATTCAATGGTAAAGAAACTAACTTTTTCTTTCCAGGAAACTTTTGACATGGGATACAAGCTCTTACCTGCTGGTATACATCAGAGAATAAAGAAGGCCAATAGTATCTGGCTCTCAAGATTTTATAAGTTGTTTCCTTCCAACACTTATGTCCCCCACAAGCACCTTCATGTGATTCAGAGATTACTTCTTCAATTTCTGGCTTGTCCAAACATCTAAGAAGAATCCCCCCTAGATCTTTCTAAAATAGCTGTTGTTCTATCAAACAATATTTAGTAGTTCTCAACTTCAATGACCTAGCATCCTTCTTATCTAGATGTTCTGGACACTGTAAATATAAAAGAAAGTGTACAATGTCTGCATACCATGTGGATTCTGCATACTGGTCCATAATTCTTTCCTTCTCTTGCTCTACTTGCAATTCTTCTTGTACAGGCTATTCTTCCATGAGATGAAAACCTAAAGCTTGACAATTTGAATCAGCTAACAATTTAGCCAAACCCTGTCCCTTCACTAGCTTTGTAGGATTAATGTCCACGTCATATTCCATTATTTTTGCAATCCATTTCCCCCTTTTTCCTTCACTATCAGGTTGAGTTAATACATCCTTAATGGTAGCATTAGGAACATAAGCAATTACTTTAGAATGTAGAACATAAATTTTAAAAAACTTTAATGCTTTTACCAATGAATAAGCTTGCTTCTCCAAAGTGTTGTACTTCAACTCTGAGTCTCTGAGGGTCTTGCTAAAAAATGCAATTGGCTGTTCAAGTCCATCATTATTATTCTATAATAAAACAACAGCTAAAGTATCATCTGATGCAAAAGAAAAAGTCAAAAATTCCTTTGAAAAATCAGGACTTACTAGCACTGTTGCTTCTGTAAGAGCTATCCTAATCTTTTCAAATGAATTCTTAGCTTATGCAGTACACTTAACTTCCTGATATTTTTTCAACATGGCCGTAATTTGTTTAACTGTTTCAGCAAAATTTGGTATGAACCAACATAGAAAATTTATTTTCCAATAAAATATTGCACATCCTTATTACTTCTTGGTAAACTAATTTCCAGAATAGCTTTTACCCTTTCTAGATCTATCCTTATGCCATCAGCTGAAACTAAATGACCCAATAACTTACCCTCTTGTATAGAAACATGTGACTTTTTGGGATTGAGAGACAGTCCATACTTTCTACATTTCAATAAAGTTTGTTTTAGGTGTTTTAAGTGCCCATCATCAGACTGTGAGAACACTGTAATGTCATCTAAATAGATCACCAAAAACTTATCCCTGTCTCCCACAAAGGCTATGTCCATATATCTTTGAAAGGTATATCCAACATTCATTAATCCAAAAGGCATTTTGTCGTACATAAAAGTACCCCGAAGGGTAGTAAATGTTGTCTTTTCTATGTCATCAGGGTGCATTGCAATTTTCTTATACCCTGAAAAACCATCTACCATTGAGATCCTTTGTGCACTCACCACCTTATGCAATATTTGTTCAATGTTTGGTAAAGGATAATTATATTTAAGTGAATACCTATTCAAATTTCGAAAATCAACACAAAATCTTATTTCACCATTCTTTTTTCTGATAGGTACTAGATTTGCTACCCATGAAGAATATTGAAGGGGAACAATAATCTTAGCATCTAACAATTTTCTTACCTCCTTTTCTATAATGGGGAATAAAGCAGGATTGATTCTCCCTAATTTCTGTCTAAATGGTTTGAAATTTGGTTTCAAAGGAACTTTATGTTGTATAATACTAGTATCATAAGTCTTCAAATCCTCGTATGACAAAGCAAAAATATCAACATACTCTTTTAATAACTTGATGTACTTGTTTCTTTGCTCCGTTGTGAGTGCCTTTGAGATCTTCACTATTCTGGGGTGCTCCTTGCTTCCAATATTACAATCCATTACATTTTCTTCTAAAGACCGCATAGCTGGTTTTAAGGGGGTATCATCCTTCGAAAAAATCCTCTCTAAAGGCACCAAACCCTTAAGAATAAAATTACTTTTCAGCTCAATGATTTTGTAACCTGCAATTTCATTTTCTGCAACACCCTCAATAAATTCAGTTTCATCATCATGTTCTTGGTCAATTAAGGGATTAGAGAACTCACCAGTCAGATCTAAAAACATTTTAATTTCTAAATCATCCTAATAAATTCTCCATTGCTTTATATTATCAGGCACAGAAGGTCTGTACCTAACTTCAATAGGATACTTCAACTGTGTTGTTTTAGGAATCTTGAAATGCGTGACTGCTAGGGAAAGAGAATTAGCAGTTTAGTTATGATCCCTAGGAATATAAGAGATATTAAAAGCCACAAAGAAATTGTCTATCATATCCCATACTTCATTCCTGTACACTTATAACAAATCTTTCCTTACTTGATAGTTATTCCTTACTTGCTGAACAACCAACTCGGAGTCGCCATAAACAGAGATTTGTTGAATACCTAAATATTTTGCAGCTCTCAAATCTAACAACAAAGCTTCATAATCTATTGTATTATTAGTGGTAATAAATTCTAACTTGTACATTAATCTTACCACTTCACCACCAAGAGATATCATGACAACTCCTGCTCCAGCACCTTCTTTAGATGATGATCCATCAAAATACATTTGCCAAAGTTCATCCTCCTATTCCCTAGTGCATTTGACTTATTTTTCTTTTTCAACTTGTAATATACCAGCAACATCATTATCATCATTAAAGTGCAACATACAAGTACCCAAATCCTTTTCAACAACATATAATGGATGATTTGTAGGATTCCTGTCATCAGTCACAATATAGCAAATTATAACTCTCCATACAAGCTTCTGTTCTCACCTCCAAGGACAGGAATGGTTGCATATGTTAAGTCCATTTGTAAAGTTCCACCTACCTTCTTAGCCCAAGATCTAGAAAAGAGCATTCCAAATTTAGGCGTGATATCCTCCAATACTACATTCATAATAACAATTTTCATTGGTAGCTGAGCTAAGCTAACCACCATATCTTTTATCACTCCTAACATTTTACAACTCGAGAATCAAAAGAATACAAATCATGATAAGGTTTTGTTATGCTCAACCCTAAAGCCTCCATGACTGCTTTTGGCATTATATTATGAGATGCTCCTGAATCCAAAAGACAATTATGTATCATCTTCTCATGAATGGTTAATGTGATGTAAAAAGGTGGAGATGCACTTGCATCATTTTTAGTTTTCTCTGCCAAAGCTGATCCAATAAAAATTTTGGGATTTTCCTCTTGTAAATTTACTGTGTCAGATGGTACTTGACTGCTTGCTAAACCTATCATTTTCAAAACTAAATTTTTGTAAGAAGGATTTTTTATCAACTCAGTGAAAGGCATGGGGATTTTAATTTTGCACAATTCATTTTCAAGATTAAAATTATGCATATTCTTATTCACTTCTTCAACTTCAATAACCTTCTCTGGTTTATCCTGGTTTTGTTTTTTTCCTCATACTGGATCAGACTGTTGTTTAGGAAGAGAAATTGCCTTCTTTTTAGGGTTTTGAACCACCTATTTTGGCCCTGATATTAAATTTAGGGTTTTCTTTGGATCATACTGATATATATCAGCAGTTACTTCAAGGTTTAAATCATTTTCTATTTGAAAAAAATCTGGATCATAACATTCAGAGTTAAAAAAATCTTCCTCAGTCATAAAACCTTCAGTCAACTGTTCTCCAAAATAATTCATTTCTTGATCTGGATCCTCAAATAGCTCTTCTTCTTCTATTTCTCCTTCATCAGTGACATTGTTTTGAAGTTGGGGTGTAACCTTTTGATCTTTAGCTTCTCTCCTCTCTCGTTGTATGTCATTATTTATTCTCTCTCTGGGAATGAAACGAGGTGCAAACTGTCTTCTAAACTGATTCGGATTATTAGGGTTTATGTCCCCCTCTTGAACATGCCTATTGGATTTTTTTTCTAATTCCAATTTGCTTAGTTTTTCTGTTAGGATTTTCACTAGTTTTTCCATCTCATCAATTTTACCATCTACAAATTGTGATGTTGAAACTACTGGAGCTGCCTCTTTCTTACCCTTTCTGTCATAAACTTGTTGAGCTGAGTTTCCCTTCAGTCTATTAGAAGCAAGAATATTAGATTCCACCTCTAATGCTACTTCTTGCATATTAAGTAAAGTAATAGGTCTTCTTTCTTTCAAGAGTAAGGAAAACTTATGGTCAAAAGCATTAGCATAAGTGAGTTTCGCAAAAGTTTCAAAAGGTTTAATCTCTGCAGGGATTCTACCATACATTTTATTGAACCTCTTAGAGAAATTAGCTATAGTTTCATCTTTCTTCCTTCTTAGGGCTCCACACTCTGTAATGTAATATGTGTGATCCTTAGTATCACCCCATTGTCTCATGAAAACATCTTGAAGCTCTTCTATTAAAGTAATAGAGTTTGTTGGTAACTCTTTGAACCATCTTCTGATCTCTCCATCTAGACTCTGTACGAACATCCTCATCCACACATCTTTTGCCTCGATATTATGATTATCTACATAACTAAGAAAGGCATCCCAATGCTCCTCCGCTATTGTCTCACCTTGTCCATTAAACCTAGGTAAGTGCTTTTGATAGTCTCCACCAGGAAGAGCATTTAAAGGCTAAGGCAAAAGTAAAGGTGCATACCTAGCTGCTACCATTCGATCCATCATATCTAATGGTTGATCTTGGGATTCCATCTTTAAATTGATTGGTTTAGATGAAGGAAAAACTTGACTGGAACTTGGTTGAAAAGGAATCTTACTGACTTTGAGGTGAAATAAAGGGATTTTTCTTTCTTGAAAGACTGAGGATCAGTAAAACTCTGAAAATTGCTAATAGGGATTGTAGGTTTCAACTAGGATGAATCTTGATCCTCTTCCTTTGAAATAGAAAAGGGTGACAATAAGTCTATTTGGTTAGGGTTACATAAGGCTGGAGATGACCGAGACCTTTTTATTTTCCTATTTGTTTTCAGAATTTGCTCTGGGTCTGAGACACCCAGGTGTGAAGGTGAACTAGGTCTAATTCTTGTTACAACTCCTTTAGTATCCACTGTGAACTATTTTGTGAAATGTAGTATTTAAAATTTGCTAGTTTAAGTCCACTTCTTAAAACTAGTTGAATGATGAGTAACCCAAGGAAACTATGCTTCAGATTTGTCCCCGGTAACGATGCCAAAGATGTTAGTTCCGGAAATCGTTCTCAGACTACTAAAGAACAATCCAACACAATCTCAATAAATAAAATTAACTAAAACATGTTTTTTAGGGTTTTGGTTGTGCAGTTTGTAAACAAGAGGGTAAAAAATCATAAGGCTAAGACACACACTAAATCATGCAACAATGAAATACTGAGATGTATCATATATGAAGCATAAACCAGAACAACATAAGCACATTACTGAATTTCATCCACAACTCACAAGCATTTCATGAGAAATAACATTAAACAGGAAATGAATTTATAAATTGAGTGATTAAACCAATCAGAAATGAAACCAGTAGATAAGATAAATAGGGCTTATAGTTTTCATATATACCATAATCAATAATTCAAAATACATAAGAGTTTCTGAAACTTAGCTCTGAATAGTAGCTAAAAGCCTCCCCTTGTACAAAAATTCGAAACCTCTATCTTTCTTTAGTCTTACTTTTATCTTAATTACCCAAAAATAGTTACATAACTGAAAAAACGGCTTTTTAGGTCATACTACTGAATTACTTAACAAAATAAAGTCATACATATTAATCTAAGTTCTTTGCAAATACTAACTAATAACAACTATCATTTAAAGCATTTTACAAATCGTTAGCAGCCTTTGCCAAAAGAGCTATCCCTTCCAATGCTTGAGTCTTTCTTCTTGTTTTCTGATGGTCAGCTTCTAGGTCTTCGACTCTTTTTGAAAGCTCATGATTTTGCTGTGTTATGTCTTGAACAGTTTGTTTCAATTCTGCACACAGACTTTGTGTCTGTCTTTTCCTCATCAAATATTCTTTAGAGACTATAATTAACTCTTGATAATGGCTATTAACCTCCTCTAAATCCTCTCTTAATATTTTGTCAGCAACTACTAACCCCTCATTTATTTCATGGAGGTATTCTATCTGATACTTATATTGTTAAATACTTCTCTGTAAATTTTCATTCTCTGAATCAATACACTTTCCTTCTGAGACTAGATGCATTCCTTCTGGCATCCAAGAAATCTTCAATTTCTTAAAGATCTCTTCATCCTCCTCTTGTTGCATTGTCATAGCTACAGGATCCCCTAGAGACTCATTAACTTCGAAAGTGCATTGGGATGATGGTTCTGCAATCTTTTCTTTCTCTGCACAAAAACTTGTCATGACTAAATGCTGCTTCATTGAATCATATTGATGATGGTCTAAAACTACTTTCCTTCGAACCGCTTTTAACATTTCTAAGATTTTAGTTTCAGTTAAGGCTGACTTATCCTTTGAAATAACATGTTTCTTACTCTTCATCTCTTTTACATCTAAACCTTAATTCTCTTCTAACTCTTCTTGGGATGAAGAATATTCTATCACTATGATTTTCTTCTGAGCTAACTTAGGGTTTAGCAATTTTTTCATATTCAATCTCAATTTATTCTTGGGTCTGGTATTAGGTCTCCAACCTACCACAATCTCTCCCGGCATGCTCAAATTTTTTCCTTGGTGTTTTATATATGCTAGCTGAACTACCTTTCTTTTGATTCCTTGTGACATCAACCTTTCTTCAGACTGTTCCTGTAAATCTTGTTCAGTGTCAGCCCTATCTTCATCAATTAATGGACTTTTCTTATCTTCTGACTGTACTCCTGTAGGGACTTGTACTATCAAGCTTTCATTGACTCCCTGATTTACTTCTTCATTAAGGCTATCTTCTACATGCTGTAAATCATGCATTTGACCATTTGATATTTCATCTTTCTAAACCTTATTCTGCTGTTCATTTTTAGCATTTTCATCCCTTTGTGTCATAGACTTTCCTTGCACACTATCTTCTTCTATCTCAACTATGACCTTTTTCTTCAATTTCTGGACTAAATTATGTCCTTTGTTCAACTGCCTTTTATTTGATTGGTCTTCTTTCTCAGATTGAAACCCTACCAGAATAGATAATAGTCCCAAGTCTTTTCCTTCTTTTGGAGCACTGTACTTATGATTAACTTTATCAAACCATGATGAAATATGGACTATTGAGTATGGTCTTGATGCTCTTTTACTCTGCTGGACATCTTTTGCAGACTCTTTAGGAAAAAGAAAGGAAGGTTCATCTTTGCTTCATGATTTAGATGCTGCAAAAACCTGAAATGATATTTAAATACAAATGCATATCTTCCTTCACAAGTTACATAGATTTGTAGAACTAAAATTGGTTCTCTCTACTCTGGTTTGAACTTCTGAATATGCACTCCTTTACCCTAGTCTGCAACAACATTTGGAAGCAAGTAATTATATGAATCAAAGGTAAAAGGTACCTTCTTGAACCAATATTCACCTTCATCAGGAATCCCTGTAGCCTCTGCTATTAGTTCTCTAGTCAGCTCAATCTTTAGGGTGTCAAAAGTAACTATGTCATTATCCAATCCCTGAGCAAACTAATATGAAACTTTTGTGTGATGTCCATCAATATTCTCAAAATAGTTTATCCATATTGCTTTTGAAAATAACCTTGCACAGTTAGGGAAAGCTTGAACCCAAGACATATCTAAGGGTTTAGCTCTATTTGTTTTCCCACTCCTCTTCATTCTGGATAATTGATCTTTAAAAGTGCTTCCTTCAGTAAATAAATTAACACTATTCGAATATTTGCAAATTTAATAGTCAATCATATGTTGAGAAAACTAAACCCTTGAGCTGAAATTTACTTCTCAAATTGCTAATTATTTTGACTCTACTGCCATACAAGATTCGACATTGGGCAAAAATTAAGTTTATGAACTATCATTCTTAGTTAATCTCAATAACTAATCCTCTTTCAATGTGAACCCGAAATCATGGAATATGATAATAATTCACTTCATACCTTTCTGAATAATGGATTAAGTTGCTAGAAATATGTTTTCCTATCTTCCCAGGTGTCCAATTTCATTGTTAAGTCTATCTTTGGCTGCCACGACAGTGATAAACAGTTACCCTACAAAACCGTAAATCGCTAACCTTCTTCAATCCTCAATCACAAACTACCAGGTCTTTCCATGACTTCTATGGCCTTCATGCATTCAAGAAATGCGTAGCTAATGGTGAATTTTCCTGATCGTCCATAATCATTATGGTTCCACTACTCTGTATCTCATAACCTCCAAACAACTGTAACTCACCCGAATGACTCTTTTCCTAATCTCACAACACTTGTCACAATGATTACCATGGCTGAAATATGTATCAAACTCATCGACAGGTGTGAAAGACTTCTCCTATGCACAAATTTTTAAAATTTCGAGCCAAAATCATGATTTTTCAGATAGCACAATTTTCTTGTAGTGCCCGTGTTTACCTTTTCTGAGCTTGCGCTACAAGAATACCTGTTTTAATAATTTTTAAAACAAACTCACAGCAAAGGGTTAAACTTTAGTTAAATGGATTTAAATAAGACCTTATGATATTTTTTAGAACCTTTAAGTCATATATACATTTTACAAGCCCCTAGAAACCATAAATTTCTCTAAGTAAAACCAAAATTGGAAGAAAACCTATTAAATCAACTATAAGTATAAGCATAAAATCAAAGAAAAATTTAAAAGAAACTAAAGTCAAAACTTAAAATGAAAGAAAGACCATACTTTGAAACAAGCAAATGCTTTAAAATGAGAAACAAAAACAGGCTATAACAACTACCATGTTGAGTTGAGCATATGGCTCTGTAACTATCTTGATAGTTGTGTATGAGAGTTCTTCCTATAGTATCTACAACATCAATATTGCCAGTGCTTCTTAGTAGTTTTTAAGTGCCACTGACTTCTCTAGAGATACCACTATAAGTGATAACACATTGAGAATATGTCACTTGGAAACTCATGACAAGTTATGCTTCCTTGGACTATTTAGAGAGCATCAATTGCATGATTTTATTATTTCTTGAGACAATTTCAAGCAATCTAGACTAGGATACCTCTGAATCAAATTTACTATTGTGAAAGATGCTTTTTGGGACTATTATCAAGTGCTAGGAAAACTCTCTACCTTCCATAAGCTATCGTAACCATCTACAGACATTTTGGTCATCAAGGAGAGGTCACTACAGTCCCCAAAGGAAGCTACAAACAATATGATTCCTATGGTATTGATAACACCATTATAAATATTATATTTTGGTTGTATTTCATCACTATTATAATAGTTGGAAGGGGGTTGTCACCTACAGCAGTTAAGTATTCTTATAGGGGCTTCAACAGTGACCATTCTCAAGTTTAAAGATCACTTTTGTATAGTGAAACAAACAACAAAATCCATGAATAATTTGGTGTCCTCTATTCGTTGTTCTATTCATCATTTCCAGGAGATCATTTCATCAAAGAAGAGTTGCAAACTTGATGATCATTCCCAGGTCTGAGATTTTATTTGTACATTTGGTTTTAGTGCAATATTTCACTCTATTTAGAGTGTTTTTAATATACAACAACTTCATGTGTTTTGAATGTTTCTCCCCTTGGCATTAATGCAAGAAATATCCATCCTTAGTTAATATTGTTGTTGTTTCTCACATAAGAAGCACCAAAACTAGACTGTTGACAATAGGTTTAGTGCTCATCAATCTCACAACTAACATGATTGCAACAAAGAGAAAGATTCATAACATGATGGAAACAATATTATTAAACCTAACTCTCGACATAGTGATGAAACCAACCTATAACACATAAGACTTGCTTTACAAAAAAAAATCCATTCATTTTTGAGATAAAAACAATCATAGGTAGCTGATAACCTATGTCACTGGTTGAGAAGTAGGATTGAGGCATTCAAGATAAATAACTCTTTCATTGACATCAATATGATCTATATCAGTAGCCTTGCCAATAGGAAACATATCTAAGCCCCCAGCATTTTTAATCTACACAAATTGAAAAATGAAATAGAAATGTTAGACGGCATAAAGCATTTACATAATATAAATTCCATAACAAGCTTAACAAAAACTAGCATTTAATTTGAGAAGTAATTGGCAGAAAGACTAGATGTTAAAAGATATAAAAGACTTCAAATAAAATTAATAGTTGGTTATAGTTAATACATTGTCATTTCCAAGGAATAACAATTTAGGCCATATCTACACATATATGTCAATGTGCCAAATTAAGAAATTACTCACATCATCAAATCAAATTTGTGATGGGCACAAGAATAAGTTTCAAGAAACAATATCTTGAACTAATTAATAAGTGATAATATAACAACAATGGGAATTTCAGATGCTTGTTTCGTGATAAAACTTAAATAATGCTTACATCCCCAAAGGTAGATTGCTAGCATTCAAGGATGTAACCTAGAAAGAACCCCTCAATGGAGTCATATAGTTGATTAGGTCATTATTGCAAGAGGATTCTTCAAACTAGATTTCAATAGGTCAACTAAAAGAAACCTGAGTCAAGCTAAGGGAACGAGAAACTATAAATGACCACAAAAGGAAACAGAATCAAGGCTTCTATTTTGTAAGGGTACAAACCTCAAACAATGATGTTGAATTTATGGTATTGTTTCTAAGAACAAAATTTTATCTTCTCTAATGGTATTTAATTTGAGAGAGTCTAAAAGCTTGACTTGAAAACTAAATGGTCTTTTAAAAAATTCAATATTATAATCATTAAATTAAAAATGTTGGAATACAATTAATTCACAATATGTTTCCATAAGTAATCATATCTCATGGAAGATGAAGGAGACTCATTAAAGGTTAACATTAAATGAGACATGGGTGTGAGAAATCAATGCAGGAGTAAGAACAAATGATCTAATCCATAAGGATTGAGCACACAAAACAAAAATCTATCTACTTGATTCTCAAGTGGGTAGTTCAGAGGATCTTCTCATGCCTATCAAATGGAAATCCATAAGAATACTTTCACATGATTGGAATTACAAGACTTAATTATGTCATGATGATAGAATATAGCAGTCGATCAAAGTTCAAATACTTTATATTGGCATAATGCAAATGGAAGGAGTGCCTTCTTGAAATAGTTATTTCCCATGAGCTATTATGTATATCCCTCCATCCAAAAATTTATATACCTGTCACCGACATTCCTGAAATCTATAAATAAGGTACTCTACATCAATCTACACACAATCTTTTTTCTAGAACCATAGAACTACCTTCTTACAAAAAAACGAAAAATATATGTATATTGTTCAAATGACGGTGTAATATTGTAATCTTCAAAGATGATTCTAGCTGACCTCCCTTTGTAATCATTATTATTTTGCATTGTTGTGTTCCTAGGGTTTGGTGTAAAGACAACCTAGTCAATTATCATTTAGTATATTCCTAAGGAGGTTAATACCAACCTAGTCATTATTTTGGCCCATAACCCCTTGTGGAGAGGGCACCCTACCTCTTGAATTTTGTATAAATAGACACGAAAGACACATTTTTAATATCATCTTGATTTATTGCTCTCTTATAAAATTATCTCATTCTTCTAGTCTACGGGCACCATATCTAGCATTATAATCTATTTCATGGTGTGATCTATTGTTCAAGGTTTCTTTACTGGGTTACCAAGTACTCGCACCCATACCATGGGTTTGTGAACCCATAGTGGGTTCTCATCTCCCTTTTTAGGTTCTTCAACCAAAATGTCCCCAGACAAATTCAAAAGAACTTGACAAAATCAGTTGCTTCTTAAGTATGAGATAGTTACAACACCTCAAAAAGGGTATCCAAACCTTGATTTGGGTTCTCTAGAGGTTCTTGAAGGTGTGACTTCCACTTCAAAAATTTATGGTAAGAAAAATCACAAAGATGAGAGGAAAGGGTGGGACCCTACTCCAAAACCTTGATCCCTCATTTGTCTTACACTCTCACACACTCAAAACATAAATACAACCTCTCATTTTGACCATTTCATTTTCAACAACAAAGGAAGAAACATCCCAACAATTAAAGGACTTGATGTTTTATTATTGTTGCAAATTTGTGGGCAGGAACAGATAATCAGGTGGTGAAGTGGAACCTTGCCTTCAGTAATCAAATCTTTAAGTTAATATTTTTTATGCAAAGAATCTTCAAGTTTATTTGTAATAATAATAATAAGACTAATGAAAGCTCAAAGGCCACGCATCCTTCCTTTCAACTCGTGACTAGTCACTAAATATGAGTATATTGTCACAAGGTTTAGTGTAGTCATCAACTCATTATAAATCATTTATTACTCAATATTCTATGTATATTTTCCATTCTTTCAACATAATAACAAACATGAACTATTTATTCCATTTAGTATTGAAGTCAACTCTTGCCCAATTTCTTCGGTTATTTGCACAAACATGCGTGGGTCAATTGTACAACTTCGATTGTTGGTCCATACTCTACACTTCCTGTACAAAACAACCATTTAAATTAGTGCATCCATACATATCCTATCAACTCTGATACCAGCAATTCCATATGCTCAGATTCTTCTCATCCATATAGCCATAACGATGACAAAGCTGGTATGTCCTATCTATTCATGGAATGTGATACTTGGTCTCCATCCAAATCCAACATGATATTAACTAGAACTATCCAAGGGGGTTCCTAAGAGTGTGCATCTAGTCACTGTGCATGTACAAAGATATAACAATGTTGTTATCCCTCAATTTTGGGAATCAAATTTCATTACAACGTGATCCAAATGCTTGTATGTATTTCTAATATATGGCATATCTAGTAATATGTTGAAAGTCCTAATTGGATGGAAATAGATGTCCAGGAGAATCTATAAAGTACATTAAAGGGGGGAGATATTCTATTGAGATACCCATTGACTGCAGTAGATAAATAACCTCTAAAAACCAGCAATGGGGCCATCCAGTGAATTGGTCAATGAAAAATCCTAAGTTGAGTGATATGCAAAGTAAGGGTAAATATCCCTGTCAGCAATCAAGTCAGCAAAGCTCCAAACATGATTCCCAAGTGAAACCAAACAAGAAATAGTTTTGATCTAGAATGGGTGGACCATGAACTCTGCGTAGATGATTGTTTGGGGAACTCTCAGCTTACATATGATAATATGTCAAAGGAGGATTTCAAATCTCTTTGTCTTTTTACCAGTCGGACTCCAACAAACTATGACCCCAAACACCTTTCATCATTTTTGGAACCTCTTTCCCAACTTTGGTCATTTTTGGACTTACCAATTTATTTTCCACAGGGCACACCACATGTTTAACCCTATTTCAATTAGGTATATTTGTTTTGATGTCAACATGTCTCAAGGTCTTAAAAGGTTGAATGAAATTCAAGTTATGTACAATAAATTCCACCAACTTGTCTAGTACATCAACCACCTCAACAGTTGTTTTTGGTGTAACCACCCGAACCACAAAATTAAGGATTGTATGTTTTCTGTAAAAACTCACAATGAGGGTAAGACCATTGAAAAAAATAATTTCTCAATTTCTAGTAAGACTATTAAGGAATACATTGCAAGTTTCTCAAGTCACGAGAACAAGGGTATCTACACCTAGGCTTTCTTGCACACAACCTCCATACTAGAATCTATAAGGGGAATCATTTAAGTTGAAATACCAAACAACTAAAAAGTAGGGAATGACTTTCCATGACTTCCTGATTGGTCCTAACAACATAGAATATCCCAACCAATTTGAATCCCTTAAAACAATTAGAAAAGATGATATCAATGTAAATACCTTCTATGCATCTTGTCAATGAAAACCATCTCCTGGAAGATTTAAGCGTAAGCAGAATGTTGCAGGAAAAGAATGGTGAGAAGAGTTAGGACCTTGATTCCTACAATAGATATTCTTTGTTTGCAAGAAAATTAATTATTGTACTTTAGTCATAAAGCGTCCTTTCATTATTTGGCCAAATTTATATACATACATGATAACACACACATATAAGAGAAACTTAAGGTTCATAAAAACTTACTGCATTAAGCCAAAATTCCAGGATCTTTTGTATAACTTCGTTGCGCCTAGGGTAAATAGGTCTCCTTTTCTCCATGTAATTTTTTTTTCAATCTCCAACACGTTATCATTTGTTTCTTCATTTTCTTACAAATGCCACCAATCAGACATAATTTTAGCAATGCCACACAACTATTCAATCATGGAAACTCTCATCATCCATGTTGATTCAAGGTATTGATGAATTTTTCAAATGCACATAAATCTAGTAGAGATAATTGAACTATAACCAAGGTAAAGAGATATAGAACCACCCATGCATTAAAAAGATTCAATAGTAAGGTGAAGCATTGGAGGACATGAACTAATATTACAAATATCTTTTAGTACAAGATAACATAAAAATTTTCTTTCAAGGAGAAAACTAGAAACAAAGGACACATACTAGTCACTCAACTCACTAACACTTTCATGAAAGTATTAAGGAAAATGAATTGAATGTTGGAAATGTCTAACTTTGATTCAAGTTGAGGGGATTCAAAGAAAAAGGGACTAAACAATTGTTTTATCCTTTGAAAATGCAAGAATTCAAGAACCTAGAATGCAGATCAAGAATAAAGTAAGGAAAATATGGGGCAAACTCAAGTAATTCTAATGCCAGTGATAAACACTAAATCTGGATCAATAATAAAGTGAGAAAATTATAGATTAAAAACCAAGTAATTCTAATACATGTGCTTAAGCAATGACCACGAAAAAAACACACAAAGCCAAACCATAAGAAAGATGACCTTGACACAATTACAAAAAAAGAAAAATATGGAGTAAACCCAAGTTGTTATCATGCATGTGCTTAAACACCGATGATTAAAATAACACACAAAGCTAGACCATAAGAAACGTGGTCATCTCACAAGCAGAGAAAACGTCTAGATCGCAAAATGATTCCACTAATTCTATGTACTGAAACGACTTATAATAAATCTTAATAAGGAGATGGAAACTATAAATAAGGAAGAAACTCCATTCCTTGTTAAAACAAAAACAATTATACCAGATTAGAGGGATTAACAAGACCTATCACTCATTCTGTTGGAAGGAAAAATGGGAACGCAACTCAACATAGATGATTAAAGCCCTACAGCTTCCCCCTAGTTTATAATTATGATTCTTGAGTTTCCTTTTGTTTGGTTTTAGTATACCACTATGAGCATATTTAACCAATAACTTCTTATGATCCATCAATTTATCATTAGACCCATGAAAACAAGCAAAATTGGTTTTCATCTTGGCATTCTCTAATTAAATATAGTTGTTGAGTATCTCCATCCTTCCTAATTCATCTTATAAACATTCAATAACCTCTTCTCCTTCTTGTTCCAAAGGAAATTTAGTCTTTCCTAGAGGTTGAAAATATTTTTAATGGCCATGTCCATCATCAAATCAATGAGCTTATTCAAACCCTTTACTATCTTTATAAAATTGAAAATAATTCTTACATGCGAAAGAAAAATATCTATCATGATCATGCATAGGTGTTGTACAGGAATAAACACCTTATAACCGAAGGTCTGGGGTTACCAACATACTCATGAAACTTGCAGGAAATCGACTCTAGAGTGCAGTAAAGGAAATAGGAGGATAGGAAAGACTCACCTGATACACGACGGTTGATCCTAGCTTTTCCTCTTCCACTCTGCTTCTCCTCCAAAGCCTTCAGGGATGCTTCTCCTTCACCTGTCAAGAGCAAATCCTCCAAATACAAGATGATACATATATATAAATAGGTTAGATAAATCATATACAGAGTGCTTAATCATAAGTATTTATCAAACCACAATATATGAAAGAAATTCAAGACATATATGGAAGAAGGATTCTCTTTATTAACAATAATGAATGAGTTCAGATTACAACCCAATGCCTGAGACAAGGACTCCTCTGCAACCAAAGGATTTTGAGTTCCACTGCTCCAAAGACTTCTGAATGGAATCCACCAGCATAACTTTTCTCTCCAAGTGTATGTGATTAATACACTCCCCAAGGCCTTTATTTATACTTGGTGAAATAAGGAAGTTTCGAGGGTTGAGCAGGTTGAGACAGTTAAGATGATTAAGGTTAAGGGCTTAACAAATCTCAAATAATCACGATTTATTATTTTTAATGACAAGGGAAGGCGTACGTGGGTATTAATACTGGAAACTCATGTATGGCATGCGAGTTTCTTTAAAGGGAACCTATGTACAAATCTGTACGCGAGATGCAATTACCGATACTCACGTACAACACGCGAGTTGCATATATAAGGAGTTGCGTACAGGACTTGACATATTTAAAGGTAAAAATAACCAGTTGGATGGATGATGAATGTGATTCATAATATGCCCATCTATAATGTTTTAGGCAAACTTCAATCCATAAATGTCCTTTTGTGTGCCAACATGAGGGATGTCGGCACTCGGACGGAGAAGTGCCATTTAGGTGGATAACAGATGCCCCCTAATGTGTGAGATCAGAGGGAAGCGATGGAAGAAATACATTATAATTTTTATCTTTGGAGAAATCAGAAATCCAATGGAGCAGAGAGAGTACTTGAAACAAATACACAGTAATGTCATAGACAAAGTCACATCTGAGGATGCTATGTTCAATTTACTGGAACAACAGCTCCTTTACAATATTTGAGTACATCATATGATACGGGTGTGAAACCACGTATATTACAAAGGTGGGTCAAAGCCACAATATACAATCATGATGAGTCTTCAAAGATCTGGAAGCTGTATATATGAATAGAACATAATCTTGCGCAACTTAGTCCATAGGTGAGGGACTAAGGTCTTCATAAATGATCCCAAAGAACTAGTACAATCCAAGCCATGTGAATAAAGGTAAGTTGAAGTCGAACATGGAAAGGATTCAACAGTTTGTCAAATAAGTGATAATCGACAACTGAAGCAAAGGAATTCACCAATGATAAGAGTGAATCCTAAGGTATTATCATCAAAACTCTAGGTCTTTGTCATCAGGAAATACTGAAACGGAACCAAGCTGTGATAAGGAAGGAAATAAATCCTCCAATGGATCACAAGAGTGACTAGGAACTGGGAAAAAGAAGGGAGACACAATAGATAAAAAAATATAACAATGATGGGATCAGGATAGAGATCAAACGTTGGGTGAATTCCTCGAACAATGAGCACAACACGGAGATGACCCAAGGCAGTGTATAACTTATAGATAGAACAACTATACTTATCTATCATGTAGGAGACATGATCAGATTCCCCAGGTATAACGGACAAGAGGAGGAGTAGGAAAATCAAAGTAATAGTTGAATGGAAAATTAATCACTGAGACATGGATATCAGAAAAAACAAAGAGTGCTATGTTCAAGGAGGACATGCTGCCACTACTGAAAACAAGAGAAACTTCTTCCTTCCCTTCCCTGTTAAATTTTAACTAGTCCAAGAAAGTTAACTCGGATCCCTCTTCATTTTTTAACAAGCTTGAAGAGAAGAGAAAATAATGCTTGATAGTGTCACTGATTCGTGGATTTAATGAGCCCGAACTAGTACATGCTCAGTAGGTGTTTTCACATTTAGAGAGTTTGAAAACTCCAAAGAATACTCCAAGGGGGTCCTTTTTCATCCAATTTAGTCTCTTGAGGCCGAAAAAGTATAAAACATACCACAGAAGAACTCTCTTAACTTCCGGAGAATAAAAGGTGAACCTTTTTTGTACTTAGTCAAGGAGGTCCAAAAAAGGTTAAATTACCACCTACCCAACGCTCCTTCCAAAACAACATAAAATAGCTTGAGTTTTATGAGTGTGAAGGAAAGCAAGATCACTTGTAAAGATCCATTTGGTTACGAGAAATGGGGCTTACAACAATAAACTCATTGTTTTGTTCTTAAGTGTTTAACGAGCATGACAAAGACACAAAGTACACTCGAAATCTTTTTCATGTTTAGGTCCAGAGCACGAAAAATAGAAAACTAAGCTCAAACCAAGTGTTCCTTTTCTGTAAATTTAGTCCCTCAGGTCAGGAAAAGTGATAAATCTATACCTGAGGATACTCTTCTCAATTCAAAAAGAAAAGAGAGCGATCCTTTCTCGTATTATTCTGCATGTTCCGAGAAAGAGATAACCTACCACCAATGCGGATTCCCATTCACATATTCTTAATGGGCTTGAATGGACAAGTTAACTTGGCAGTCAAGTATGTTTTGAAGGAGTCAGACCTGGGCCTAAAGAAACTCCATAAGGATAGGGAGTCCTATAAAAAGATAGCTTGTAAAAAGAGATTCAAAGGAAACTCTATTTGGCATGAAAAATAGCTAAAAGGTTACCCCTGTACCTGAAACAGTTGCGGCATGAGTACCAAAGGACAACATAGGCTTAGAAGAAGGATACTCATGAAAAAGGGTCCTATCCACAGAAGAACTATGGTAAAAATAGGGAACTAATGGTTTATGATACCATAGTCTATGGCAAAATGTTGATTGCTAAGGTTAATGTGGATTGAATAAAGATGCCAAAAATGTATTGGAAATGACAAAACCACCCTATTGGAGCAACAACACTTTGTAATAGTGAAAAAGCTGTTCCAAAGAAAAAATAAATATGGTATTAGTTGAATGGATTTTCAAACTATAGAAAAAGACCCACCTAGAAAAATATAATTTCTATAAATAGTTGAAAATCAAAACAAAACTCACCATTTGAAATTTTGAGCCATAAAAAGCAAGTTTTTCCTTCTACCTTTGTTTGATCGTTGTGGACACTTGAACCGATGAAATCGAATTCCGCAAGTTGCAGGTAAGCCTACACCCTAAGCTCTTCATTTTGATCCAAGAAATTATTAATTTTGAGTCTTAATTCCATTATTAAAAGCATCCTAAACATGGCACGATGTGTACGCGGGTTGACAATATGAAGACTCGCGTACACGCATTCTGTATGCGAGTTGCCTATATAGACAGTCGCATATAGTATGTGACATGTCTAACTAGATAGTCGCGTGTACTGCGTGAAGGATAAAAGGCTAAAGATAGTCAAAAAAATTTGAATTTTGATATGCAATTGCTGAATCAAATTACTTGTTTTGCTAGGTGAAAAGATGGTTCTAGAATGGAGGGAACGGGAGCATGAAACAATGGACCAAGCAAATCTCCAAAGTGCGCCCACTATACATGCATTGCGAACAAGTGGGCTACTAAAATTCTTTTGCACATCACCCATGTGGGCCAATGTCCGCCTACTTGAATTCATGATAAATTATTGGGATCATGATTTGGGGATGTTCAACCTACAGGGTGAAACCTTGGAGATTACTACTAAGGACATGTATTTCAATACTGGTCTATCACGACGAGGAGCACCGGTCAAATTAGAGGGCACCGGAAGGGGCGGTGAACCTTTAAGTGTTCAGAACTACATAGATGTGTTTTGCGCACCGGGTACTCAAAAGAGAGGGAGCTATGTCCCTATTGTACATATCCGTGACTTTACTCTATAGGTACTTGCTAGCACCATCATGAGGATTTTAGGATCCTCTTCTTTACATTTGGCTACATGGAACCAAATGAGGCTGGTAGTGGACTGTTTTTGTGGTGCTCTCTATGATTGGTGTTCGGGAGTTGTCCCTCTCATGAAAATACAACTGTCTGATTGCAAGAGACGAAGGTGAAAGAACTTTGGTTGTGCGAGCATATTAGTTTCCTTCTTCTTCTTCAAGAGTACCAGCATTGAGCCCTACCATACCTTTATCGGTCAGATCTCCACGTCAGCCAAGGCTGAGCAGGTGGGGAGACACCTTCCTCCATCAAGGAGGAGGAGACATAGTACATAGTGTATATGATGATGATTTCTATACCTGGTGGGAACAATAGCTATTGGCACTGGAGCAGTTTCCATATGCTGGCATGGAATTTCGAGGTGACCCATACCTTGTCCTCCCTCCAGGAGGAGCATGGGGAGAGCTAGGTAAATAATTTTTAATTTTTATCAATTTTCAAATTTTTATGAATTTTAAAATGATAGATATATACATATGTACAATTCTTAATCCTATAAATGTGTCAAAATGAAGATATTGGACCGGTCTGCCCTGAAGGGCACCGACATATGTTTGTTCATCCTGTCATAGGCGAAGATCCGGGACTGATCAAGGTTCTAGAGGGGAAGCTGGCCAGGATGACCCAAAGAGTTCCTACATTGCGGATAGAGCATATCTCGACTGCCATGCAGCAGTTCATTGTTGGAGTTCCACTGGTTTGGCTACTCCTTTTCAGGTGAGTGGTCAGAGTGGTGCTTGTATATATAGAGGCTGTGCAGGCTGCCGCAGCCAAGGAGGATGAGGAAACCAGAGTGCAGAGGGACCATGGGGACCAAGGTGGTCCAAGTGACCAGGGTGGTCCTGCTTAGATCTAGGACATTTCGATGGACAGCGATCCACATTTTTGTATATTATACCATTATGATGGGATCAGAGGATCAGACTCGACCTATCTATCGACAAATATTTTACACACACACACACACACACACACACACACACACACACACACACACACACACACACACATATATATATATATATATATATATATTGTTGTCATTTTATTTACAAATGTTTTTTTATATGTTTGCTGTATATCTTTATAAAATGTGTGTGAGATGCCAATCTAAAATGTAATTAGCATATGCATCAGTCAATGAATTATGAATTCGTGGAATGTGATTGAATGTAATAACTTCAAAATGTCTTTCCAATAACCGAATTTGCATGAACTGACGTAATAAAATAGGATTTCGTACCTGATAAGCCCGATTGAGCTGGGAAACCACCAGCTGAGAGTCTAGACGGACCTCAAGCTGGGTGATACCACGTGACAAAGCATCCCATAAGAGCTCAATTATAGCCCTATACTCAGCAACATTATTAGAAGCAGGACCTAAACAAGCACCTCCCGCGGCAGCAAGCTGTCCTGAGGGAGAATAAATAACCCATGCTACCGAATCTAGGTTACAAGTGTGACAGTTGGTGCCATCAGCGAACCCTATATACATTTCAGAAGACATCTACAACAACCAACAGATAATATAAAAAACAAAACCGATAACCTAATGTACATAAAAAATACATACAATAAAAATACAAGAAAAAGTGCTAAGCTTAAGCATAGTACTTTTTCAGGTAGAGCCCATTTCTAGGCTCAGGAAGCTTGTTCCCATCAAAACCAACTAAATCATATGCACCCTTGCTCAATACTTTCGACACGACATAAGGTCCTAACCACATGGCCTTGAATTTTCCTGCCCCCAAGGGTTCTTTGTCTTGGTCCCAAAGCAAGACAAGTTCCCCTTCAGAGAAAACCCAAGGTTTGACCAATTTATCATACTGAGTTTTGACCCTATTTTTATGAGCTTGATTAGCATTCAGCACATCTCTATGCTATTCATCAAGGTGTTCTAAATGTACCAGACATTCCTCAAGCTCAGTTGTATCAGGTAACACATGAATGGCTATTTTTAGAGACGGGATTTCACACTCAATCGAAGTAACTACTTCCACTCCATGGATGAGTTGGAAAGGGGAGAAACCCATAGCAGTTTTTACATTAGTTTGATAGGACCAAAGAGAAGGATATAGCATGATGTGCCAGTTAGAATGGGATGCATCAATCATACGTTTAAGGATAGTTTTTAAAGTTTTATTGACAGCCTCAACCTGACCGTTTACTTGCGGATAGTACGAAGATGAATGTTCTTTCCTGAATCCAAGCATAGTGGTCAGTTCCATCATCATGTTATTTTGAAAATGACTATCGTGGTCAGTGACAATCACTTTGGGTATACCAAACCGTGCGATAATCTGATTGAATACAAAGAAAGTTGTTGTTTCCTCGTCGGCTTTAAAAGTAGGCATTTCCTCTGCCCATTTTGTAAAATAGTCAACAATGACAATGATGTATTTATGCCCCCCAGCTGAGGCTGGGTTGCATGTCACGTAATCAATCCCCCATTTCATGAAGGGGCCTACCGAGACAACGGGAAATAATGGAGCAGGATGTGACCGTATTTTCCTGGTGTAAAGCTGACATGGATGACAACGCTTCATTGCTTCCACACAATCTTTGAAGATCATGGGCCAAAAATAACCGGCATGTAGTATCTTTTGGGTCGTGGCTAACCCAGATAAATGACCCCCACATGCTCTTCTATGGGAATCATTCAAGACAATCTCCGCTTCCTCGTGGGTAAGGAAATGACGCAAAACGAAATCTACCCCTCATCGATATAATGTATCTCCTATAATGAGGTAGTTCTTGGCATGAAGGCATAATTTACATCGTTCCTCCCTCGAGGAAGCTGCAGGATACTTCAAAGTCTATAGATATATAATAATATCCCCATACCAAGGATCAGAGGTGGATATCAAGAAGATGTACTCATCTAGGAATGAGTCATCTTCAACGGCTACATCTTCTTCAGTAGGAAATTATGCTATAAGTTCAGCAAAAACTAAGGACTTCTTAGACTCAGCAGACTAATAATCCAAGTCAAACTCTTAAAGAATGACTATCCATTTGTTGAATTTCCCCCCAACAATCCGTCGGGATAAAACGTATTGAAACGGATTCACATCCGCCACTACTGATGTGGTCCTCAGTAAAATGTAGTGACGTAACCTCTGAACAACATCAATGGTTGCTAAGGCTAATTTCTCAACGTGGGAGTATTTAAGTTTGGGTCTGGCCAAAGTACGGCTAAGATAATAAACAACATGCTCTACAATCTTATCGTCCTCCTGGAATAGTACTACCCCAATGGTCGACTCCGACGTGGCCAGATATAATATAAAATATCTAGAATAGTCTGGAGGGCATAACAAGGGTGCCGACAACAAAGCTTTTTTCAATGCCTCAAACGCAATTTGTCCGGTTTCATCCCATACAAAGGGGGTGTCCTATTTGAGCAAGTGCATGAAACCCTTAGTAATCTTGGCATAGTTAACAATAAAACGTCGAAGAAAATTAGACTTTCCTTGCAGGCTTTGAATTTTCTTGATAGAATGAGGAGGAGGCAGATTTACAATGGCCTCAACTTTCAAAGGATCCACCTGGATGCCTCTACTAGAGACAATGAACCCGAGCAATCTTCCTGAATTGACACAAAATACACACTTGTGGGGATTCAAGCGAATTTTATAATGTTTGCATCTCTCAAATATCAACCTTAAATGATCTGGATGTTGAATCCTCTTATGAGAATGTGTGGGTAGATCATCAAGGTATGGTTCGACAATGGCTTTAATATCATGGAAGGAAAAGTTCATAGCCCGCTGAAAGGTTGCCCCAGCATTTTTCAATCCAAAGGGAATTTTCTTGTACGTGAAGGTACCCCAAGGACATATGAAAGCCGTTTTATGTTGGTCTTCTGGTTTTATTTGAATTTGATTATATCCGGAGAAACCATCCATAAACGAGAACACCTCACTTCCTGCACAAGCATATATAATCTGGTCTATAAAAGGTGTGGGATAGTTGTCCTTAGGATAGGCTTTATATAAATCTCTAAAGTCCGTACAAACGTGGATAGTCCCTTTCTTCTTATCAATAGGAACAGGGTTGGATACCCATTCTGTCAAAGCGATGGGATAGATAAAACCAGCCTTCAACAGCTTTTCAACTTCAGCCTTCACTGCCGCCGCTTTGCGCATGTTAACAAGTCTTAACTTTTGTCGAACCACCTTGGCATCAGGATATGTTCATATTTCATGTTCAAACAATCGATGGATCTATGCCTGGCATCTCATCATATGACCAGGAAAATACATCGTGGAATTCCTTAAACAGGGCAGTATAGATGGCAATCTCTTCAGGAGAGCAATTTGCACCTATGTATATGTTTTCCATGACATCAGAGTTTATAGAGATGTTAATAGGTATAGTGGCAGAAATATTTTCCATATTCCCCTCGGCAAACATTCCTTCCCTAGGCAAGGGATTGATAGGTATATCAACATCTTTTGACAGTTTCAAACGAAACTCTTGATTTTCTATTCTGCTTAGTTCTGGAAGAAAATAGGATCGATGATGAAGATCCTCACAAATCTTACCACGTCCACTCATGGCTTCCAAAATGGCTTCATCAGAAGGTAAAACCATGTCTAAACAATCGATAGAGTGCAAAGAGTTTTCTGCCCATACAAGCAAATAGACTTCTTCCAGATCTTCCGAGACTATTAGAGGATCTGGAATGGGATCAATAGTGGCTTGAGTGATAGCTTGATAAGCTACCTCCACTGTCGATAAGGGCACTTCTGGTTCGTGGGGGGATGGGAGGACCCAAGGATCAGTCCTATCAACAACCGTAGCTATGGACCTCCCCACACTAGTAGAACCAATATAATTAACTGGGGTTGGAAGATCAAATGTGCCCATCAGTGATGTGTACATTCCAGCCCCCAAGCTCTGCGCAACAGGTTTGACCTGATCAACCAATGGCACTACGGACTCATTAGACTCTAAACAACCTTTTCGGGTAAAATCAAGTTGGTCAATAGTAACCAAATTGCCCTCATGTGGAAAAACCAGTACACAAAATATGACCGATGCAATAACGGACATCTCATAAGTCTGGTTTCTTCCCAGAAGCAGATTATAGTCCAAAGGAGCATCAATCACTTCTACCTCAACAGACACTGCTTTACCTGCCAACTTAATTTCAAAAGCTATCAAGATACCATGTGGATGGAAGGACCTTCCATCAAAAGCAGTAAGCAGAGTGTTTGACGGGACTAGCTCTGGGGATCCGAGAGCTTTCCAACAGGCCAAGGACATAACACATGTAGAAGCACCCTCATCAACAATTGCCCTTCCAATGGTCTTACCACCATGGATGACATCTATTGATAAGGCTACATGGTAAGGTAGGAGAATTTTAACATCAGACAAATGAAATTTCGCCATGAGACTCGATGAATCCATGTTGCCTAAAGTTGCTAAGAGAGCATCCCGCTGGGCAGGACAACTCTGTAACACCTCTAAAGCTGACATTGCACATGGGGTTTGAGCTAAATATTCCACCACAGAGTAGTTTGAAATAGCCCTAGCATTAGGGTTATGTAAGGTCTTCTTAAAGACACCTTTCGATATCTTCGGCATAGTTTCAACAGGTTTCTCTATCATGAGCGGGTTGGAAGTTTCACCTACAGCTTTACCCTTCTCAGAAGTCTCTTTCTCATAATTTTTATTCCTTGTCTGCAACAGAGTAGAAGATTGAACCATGTTGATATAGTTTGGGTCAGGGGAATTTCGAGTGCCCCCTGCTACATTAGAAGCTAAAGCAGAGTTCTGTCCTTGGGTAAAAGGATCCTTTAGGACAGCCGATTGTTGAGCTTTAAGCAGCTTCTGGGCTTGATCCATAAGGGGACAAAGGTGAGTAATTTGGTCCTCATGGCACAACTTACACGGGAACTTGACCTTCTTCTTTTATTTCTTGCCCCCATCAGCATTGTTTGTAGGCTTTTGCTTGTTTTGATTTCCCTCTCCCTTCTTTCCTTTCTTTTTCTTCCCGCCAGGCTGTTGATTGCCCTTCTGAGAGGTTTGTGTAAAAACATTTGCACTCTGGGGGGAGGGGGCAGCCTTTGCTGCCTCTGCTGTAGACTGCTTGACAAAAAACTGTTGAAGTTTCTTATCCAAAGACTCTACGGTGGGAGAATTAACGGACCCAACCACACCATCGCCATGGGGTCCATGCTTAGGTTTCTCTGCATCATGCGTAGGCCTCGGTGCCTCAGGGATAATCTCATACAAGATCCTAGATTGTGAATAAATCAAATCCAATTGCTAGGCCCTGAGGATGGCTTCTTCTTCATTCGTCACTCCTGAGTTGGATACGTACTTAGATATGTAGGGCAACAAGGATTTAAGGAACCACTCTAAAAGGAACTCAGGAGGAATAGTTGCTTTTATAAGGCTCTTTCGCCTCCTCCACTCTTGGATGTGATTCGAGATGTGGGTAGCCTTGTTCTGCCTAAAGGTAGACAACAAGTCCATTCTGAAATCATATCAGACTGGAAGCTGAAAGTGGCTAATAAATGCACTAGCCAAGTCCCAGAAACTACTGAAAGCAACAGAAGGCAATTCAATATACCATTTTTCCGCGGTACCTGTCAAGGTTCTCTGGAACAACCTCAAGCTAACTGAATCTTCATTTAGTGAATTCGAAGAACACCATAAATGGAATGTGGTGGCATGAGCCCTAGGATCTTCACCAACTTTGCCCTCGAATTTAGGGATGTACGATGGCAATTTGGTGGGAATAGGTGGCCACGAGGGGTCATGTCTCACCAGGTCATTCATCAATTTTGACAAATCTAGCAAATTTAAGGTTTCCAGGAATGGAATTTTGGGTCAAACTGGGGTACCAAATGTGCCATCCTAGGGATTAGAGGGACTTTCCCCCAAATGCCCATGGGTAAAACTGGGGTTTCCCCCTGCCACCGGTTGCGAAGTGGGTAGATTACTCTAAAACAGATTCCATCTGTAAGCTATAGGATTGTGTGTGGGAGGTGCAGTATAATAAGTTCAGGCCATCCCCATATAAATAGGGGTCTGAAAGACAGGAGCCGGTATCCCTCTGCTGAACAACGAAAAGGGAGAGCTTGTAAACGGAGCCGAAATCAGAGTTTGGAAACTTTGCCCGTAGGAGGTGTTGTTCCCAAACTGCACTCCTACATAGGAAGGTGATGGGCCTACATATGGACTAGATGGGGGAATGTGCCCCCCATTCCAAGGAAATCCTTGGACAAACGCTGAGGATCCTACCGGACCACTCTGGGTAGTATATGGAAAGGAAGAAGGAATAGTAGGTATACTGGGGATCCTAGTAACCATATCACTAGAAGTACCTGCTAGGTTTGATTGAACCGATGGTTGAACCACCCGGCTTGCTAGAGTCAAAGGTGTAGAAGGTATACTAGATCTAGGGGCACTTACCGGGGGAGGTAGTACCCCTTCAACCAGAACGGCAGAGGTGAACACAAAAGAGATTTCTTCCGCAGAAGACATAATCATACCCATAGGGACACCTAAAATAGGTGAATCAAAAGGTCTAACATGAACGATCACAGGATCGTTTAAATCAGTCAAGGGGGTGTTAAAATTCCTTGCAAACTCGTCAGTCTGTAAGTCTTCTATCTCAACTGTATCAAGATCAAAATGGTTAGCTATTAGTTTTGGTTCACCAAGAACTTCGCTTATTCCTACTGGTTCAAATGAACCGTCCGTGTCTAATCTCCGCCTTTGGGGTGGAGGTGGAGGCTCCAATGTGATGAGAGGAGGAAGGTTTCACAACCTTCTTGACCTTCTAATAGGTTGGTCCTCCATGATTGAAAATTTGACAAATCAAACCCTAAGGCCAACTAAACACAGGCAGAACCACAGAGCACACACTATAAAAAACCTAAAGTCTCAAGCAATCAATCAAGGGTGAAAGATATACTTTCCCGAATAAAGCTGATGAATGATTACTTGGCATCCTTGAAGTGGTTCTTAGGCACAAGCAGAGGAATCAACCAACCTCCCTCCTACACTTACAACAAGGGTTACCTTCCAAGCCCGTCCGAGGTGAACCAAAAATAGCCTTCCGGTTTACCTAGGTATGAACCCTAAATGTCAAGAGACTAAAGGCTACCTTAGCTATACCAACAATCTGGGGGGACAGTAGCAAGCCTGACCTATACGCATGGGCAGGGTAGCTGAGCCCAAAACTCTGTCTAAGACAGAATCCCCAGATGCATAAAAGTCCTTATTTACATTTTGACAAGGAATCAGAGGGTTATCTCCTTAGTCCAATGCCTCCACGTGGCCTCGTGCTTGACTCCCTTTTGAGAGGATCTTCCCAGATACAATCGATAAAGTCAAGGATTTACCTAAAGAAAATTCCACTACGTCTGAATTTTAAAACTTATGGGAAGTTTACACTTCCTATCCCACAAGTCTAGCCTAAGCTAGTAGGTGAAAGGCCCCTAAAAATGAAAATTACTAGTAAATTTTAATTATTGCATTCATTTTAAAGGGCTTTTTCTTACTCAGAAGGAAATGGAGTGATGAACTATGGTGTTTTTGACTCGATAAGAAATAAAAATGTAAAGGTGTATTTTTTCAAAGCAAATTACCACTAGTAAAGAAAACTTCTTTTTCTATAAATATATATTGATGAACAAATACAAACGATAAAGAGAAACTAAGACTATGTTTTTTGTAGTTTTTGAGATTATATTTTTTAAAACTGAAATGAAAAATACTTATGCAAAAGCAAATGCAAAAGCTTGAAAATGTTTTTCTTTTCACTTTAAAAAAAAAATGCTCAAACTCTACAATGCGTCTAAAATGCACTAATCTTGAGTATACTTGGACTTAATCAACTGTATAAAATAAACAAACTGAAGTAAACAGGTCAAAAGAACCAAGAATCTAACAACAAAGGGAAACCGGGAACCCTAGCTTGGGTGTACACAATGACAAAAGATCACTGTAAACTCATAAAGGTAAGTGACAAACCAACCACTATCACAATGACAAACTGGAAAAACAATGCCTGAGACCCTGATCACTAATCCGGATAGAAACACTTCACCCTATAACCCAAACAGGCCAAGCTACTTCAAGATGCAAACAGAAGACAATCCAAGCAAAAGAAACCCAAGGGGCTTTACAAAAAAGCACAAAGTGTGGTCATGGTGGTCTTCAAACTAACAACACAGTATCCATAAAGAAATCCAACTAACAAATAGGAATTACACAAAGAGAGGGACAAACAAACCCTATCCTAAAAAATCCCTATTTCCAGGCTTGTACGTGACTGTATAGAAGGGCAGCTCACATACTGTACGCGACTGTCCAAAAGAGCAACCTGCGTATGCAGGCCTCTGTACACGACTGTGCAGAAGAGAAACCTGCGTACAGGTACAAAATTTTTCTCAAAAAATAAGAAAAATCCACAAGACTTTCAAACACTGTGATAAGCATGAACCAGGATAAAATACCACACACCAATTTCAAAGCAAAGACTGGCCAGGGGTGACAGAAACAACCTACAGCATTCTGGGCTCCCCAGTGGAGTTTCCAGTTCTATTGTACAGGAATAAACACCTTATATCTGAAGGTCTGGGGTTACCAACATACTCATGAAACTTGCAGGAAATCAACTCTAGAGTGCAGTAAAGGAAATAGGAGGATAGGAAAGACTCACCCGATACACGACGGTTGATCCTAGCTTGTCCTCTTCCACTCTGCTTCTCCTCCAAATCCTTCAGGGATGCTTCTCCTTCACCTTCCAAGAGAAAATCCTCCAAATAAAAGTTGATACATATATATAAATAGGTTAGATAAATCATATACAGAGTGCTTAATCATAAGTATTTATCAAACCACAATATATGAAAGACATTCAAGACACATATGGAAGAAGGATTCTCTTTATTAACAATAATGAATGAGTTCAGATTACAACCCAATGCCTGAGACGAGGACTCCTATGCAACCAAAGGATTATGAGTTCCACTGCTCCAAAGACTTCTGAATGGACTCCACCAGCGTAACTTTGCTCTCCAAGTGTATGTGATTAATACCCTCCTCAAGGCCTTTATTTATACTTGGTGAAATAAGGCAGTTTCGAGGGTTGAGGAGGTTGAGACAGTTAAGGTGATTAAGGTTAAGGGCTTAACAAATCTCAAATAATTGCGATTTATTATTTTTAATGACAAGGGAAGGCGTACACGGGTATTAATACTGGCAACTCGTGTATGGCACGTGAGTTGCTCTAAAGGGAACCCACGTACAAATTTGTATGTGAGATGCAATTACCGATACTCGCGTACAACATGAGAGTTGCATATATAAGGAGTCACGTATAGGACTTGACATATTTAAAGGTAAAAATAACCAGCTGGATGGATGATGAGTGTAATTCATAATATGCCCATCTATAATGTTTTAGGCAAACTTCAATCCATAAATGTCCTTTTGTGTGCCAACAGGAGGGATGTCGGCACTCGGACGGAGAAGTTCCATTCAGGTGGATAACAATAGGTTTCTTATTCACATTTTTCTTTGTCTAGAAGCATTTTTTTTTCACTATATGAATTTAATACTCGAATGATATTATGTTCTCCCACTTGTTCACACTAATAACAATATGAGAAAGAAGGATTCAGCATGCTAGAAGTTATCCTATGAGTCATTGGACATTTCCTCTCTTAAGTAGTCTTTGGGTTTTCTAAATTTGGTTTGTCATTAATAGAGATTAAAATCGCAACACTACCATGAGTACTCTGTTTTAATTTATTTTTCTTCCTCTATGAAAATTGAGATTCCCTCACAGATTTAACTTCAGAATGTAAATCAGACTTATGAACTTGTCCAACAGAAACTTATGTGGATCAACCTTGCTTGAATGCCCTAAAACTCTGCCAATATTTGAAAAGTGAAAACTCTCACTACTATAGGTTACTATTTGGAGGTCAAAAAATGCATAGAAGTACATGATGATGCTTGGATTAAAAATGTCAGACAAACTAATAATCTCCTGAAACTTTGTTTTCCTCAAAAAACCTAGAAATAACCCCATTGCTTGTGATTGAGCAGATATGGAGACCAGTTTTAGAGTGGATGTACCATGCCTTCATATCTCAGACGGCAGCATATTTGAGCATCAATCTCAACCTTTCATATACTTGTGCAGGTTGTAGACCTAGTCGGTTGTATTCCTCGGTCCCAACACACTTCAGAATTCTGGACTTCTGCCCCAGTTTGGAGAATGAGTTGATGCACCTTTTCCTCAGTCTCAACAAATGTGAAGACTGTGCTATATTTGGTGGTATTTTCCATATTTTTGGAATATTTGAAATGGAAACAAGTAACATACCCTTTGGATCACTTATCCTATGGTTCCCTTCACGGTTTAAATTTGAAACCATTCCAAAGGGTGGTTTTATTCCTTCCTAGAAGTGTAAAGTTAAAACTGTCCTTCAAAAAAAATTAAAAATCTGAATTTTCCCTTCCAATTAAGCACATAATTTATATCAACATGGCAAAATAAGAGCAATATTTGAAATTACCCATCTATGTAAATTTCTCAAGATGTTGAAATCACTATGCTATAAAGTTTGACTTGTAATTCAAAACATTGGAAATATCATAAATTATAATCATGCATTCACTCACGTCACGCACTTTGTGCTTGGCTATGTAATATTAATGACCACAACGAGGCACTGGCAATCGATGTGACTCTAACTCCGAATTAAATTGGTGTTACAATCTAAGGTGTGACAATGTGTCAATAATTGTGGTTGTAACAACGCATAACAGCTACTAGTCTACTACTAGGCCTGAAACAAGCCTAAAAATTTGTGCCTACTACCTATGTGAACCTAGCTGCCAATGTCCACTCATTCTTCATCAAAATGAAATTCAAATGGTCGGTTTGATGAGTCCTCCTCTACGAGACTTCATTTCTTGCATGAATACCATGGACTCTCGAAAAGTACTATATAAACAACACTCAATGTTATGCAACTACAAATAATGGCATGCAATATAAATAATGGCATGCAACATAAATAATGTTATGCAAATACAAATAATGGCATGCAACATTGATATAGAGAGGGGTCATTGGGAACACGATATGGAGAAACAATGAGTTAGAAAAAACAATTTGACCAAAGAAGCACCATGATTATTAATAAAATTAAATTAAAAAAAAAAGTTGGCTCAAGAATAGCCTTCAATTTTATGGGTGGCATGATCATGATGTAATCTCATTTCATCCTTCCAAACATTTGTGGTTTCTCACAACATTTGTCCTCAACACTCACCACCAAAATACGTATAAAAATTACATGAATTTACATCCTCTTCTCTTTAAATCCTCACCTCATAGTCATAAGTAAGGATTATTATGCATGAACGTCCTCACCTCATAGTCATAGCTAAGGATTATTATGCATACACGTCCTCACCTCATAGTCATAACTAACTGGACATCCTTGACTTATAATATCAATTGGGTCAAGGCGTAGAGACAACCATAAAATATCAAATGTGTCATGACAAGGACAATGATCTAAAGGTCTTTCCCTTCATTTATTTTCAGTATTTTTTAATAAGCCAAACCTTATTATATCTTTATCTGCAAAGTTGCTCGACAGGGACATGTTGCCTTAGAAACTCTTCTTGTTTTATTTATCTTTGTTTATGAAAAAGCATTTGAAAATATTTTATAAATTTGTGTAATGATAATATATATTGGTTTCTTTATTTGTTTGTTTAGATTTAATAAAAAAACAAACTTTAAATAGATATATATTAGTTTTTTTAATTTTAAATCAATCAATATAGTAGTGAGACAAATATTGAATATGTTACATATATTGATCTCAAATAGAATAAAAAATATGTCTACGTGGAATGGAGTTCTAAACAAGGATTTCAATTTAGAATATTAACCAACAAAACAAAACTTCTTTATAGCACATATTGCAAACCATTGAAACTGGTTTTTCTTCATGCCATTAAGTCATTCAAATGTTGTTGAGGACAAGTGAATGTCATTGGCAAGTACATCATACATTGCATCATCATCATCATCATCATCATCATCATCATCATCATTGTCATCTTCATCATCGTTGTCATTATCATTAGGACCAATCAATATCAAATAGTGTTATACTCACATGCATCATCATTATTGACATTAACATCATCATTGTCAACAACATCCTATTAGATATTGTAGAAATCAGCATTGCCATATTTATCATTGTCAATATGCATCATCATCATCACGTCATTAGGCACAATCAACATATCAACATTGATAAGGAAGCATTGGATGGCATATATGATGATAATAATGTAAATGGAGACTTATTATTTATAGGATTTCTAATCCATATTACTTGAATAATTATGATCTTATGTCCAAAGTTTTGAAATTGTTTTTTTATCACATGGCTTTAGTAATTTTGAATTAGTTTCTTGATTTAGAATTTTTCAAAAGGTTGCTTCTTAATGACTCTATACTTAAATGGACATTGAATAATTATGATCTTATGTCCAAAGTTTTGAAATTGTTTTTTTATCACGTGGCTTTAGTAATTTTGAATTAGTTTCTTGATTTAGATTTTTTCAAAAGGTTTCTTCTTAATGACTCTATACTTAAATGGACATGGAACCACTGTTCAAAATAGTCATTTTATCATGGGCTTAGCAATTGTTATTTTTGTTTCTATTTATTTTAACCACATGCGTTCCCATTTTTTATTATGCATTGAATAATGAAATGTCAATGATTGTTTATTTAATATTATGCACACTATTGAATAATTCTATGAACTTTACTATAGTAATGTTCCATCTTGCAATAATGAACAATGTTGACAAGGTAGACAACTTAGTTTATCAATAACATGTTTCCAATTGATGTGGTTATCTATATATAGTAGCTAATATCTTGCAAAAAATTTACCACATCCAACTTATCGTTGACATGTTGTCAAGGACAAGTGCCATTAAGGTTACTCAAATGCCATTAAGGTCACTCAAATGTTGTCAAGGACAAGTGAATGTCAACATAAAGTGCATCATGCATTGCATTATCGTCATCGTTGACATCGTCATCATCATCAACATCAACATCAATAATTACATCATCAACAACATCATGGTTAGCATCGTCCTCATCAACAAGTACACATTAGAGGAAATTTGAGGTCTAAAATGGGCCTCTTAAGGAAAATGAAAAAATTATAGTTAAAATAATAAAATAATAGTTATTAATTTTGGAGGAAGAATGAAAAACTTATTTTTTTGTTCGTATTTTCGACATATCTCCCTGTGTGTTTACTCAAATTTCGAGCGGAATATCTCATTGGATGCCAAATTTAATTCGACATCCAATGAGTACCCACACTGTATACTTTTTATGGACTCCTCTACCCAAAAACAGGAAATGCCTGAAAAAATTTGATGATGACATCATCATCACGTTTTTAAGGTATTTATTATTTTTGGGGTAGTGGAGTCTGTCAAAAGTATACAGTATGGGTACTCGTTGGATGTAGAATTAAATTCCACATCCAACAAGCTCTCTTGCCTGAAGTGTGAGTAAAAAAACAGGGAGATATGTCTAAAATACAAACAAAAAAAGTAGTTTTCTTTTATGACAATTATGTCAATTCAACCATTATGGTTGACTCATTTTATTGAAATTCTATTGGTTCTTGAATTTCAACTCACAAAATTTATTTTTGGCGCGCTTTCTTATAAGGCCCATTTTAGACCCCAAATTTCCTCTAATGATCATCGGCCACATCATTGTCATCATCATTGATAGGGTCACTCATATGCCACTATGGTTCATCATCATTCTTCACCATTTGGATCCATGTTGTTAGTGGATAAATCTACTCAAGCGGACTCAAGCCAGTCTCCCTAGTCCAAGTGGATCTAGAACAAATCAAGTACATTTTTTTGGAGGTTATTCTTGGCGTTATATGGGATGCTTTTGTGGACGATAATTGGGACATTGATTGGGATGTTAATTGGGATGCCATTTGGGATGATAATTGTGATGCTAATTGGTAGGTTAATTGGGATGTTAATTATCATCCAAAATAACACCAACTTTTAAAAAGGGACGATAATTGGGATGCTAATTGGGACGCTAATTGGGACGTTAATTGGGATGCTAATTAGCATCCAAAATAGTGCCAAATTTTAAAAAGGGATGATAATTGGGATGCTAATTGGAATGCTAATTGGGATTCTAATGGGAATGCTAATTAGGATTATAATTGGGACGTTAATTGGGATGCTAATTAGCATCCAAAATAGTGCCAAATTTTAAGAAGGGACACTAATTGGGATGCTAATTGGGACGCTAATTGGGATGATAATTGGGAGGCTAATTGGGATGCTAATAAGGAAGTTAATTGGGATGATAATTGGTATGATAATTAGCGTCCAAAATAGCACCAAATTTTAAAAAGAGACACAAATAACGCCATTAAAAGCACCATCCCGTGGAAAAGCATCCACTTTGTCCAAAAAATGATGGAAAATACACTAAAAGTGATAGTGGACGCTAAAAAGGAAGCTAAAAGAGATGCTAATCATAGGGTTTTGTTGTAGTGCATGATTCCTTATTGTCCCTACATCCTTACAATGGTACATCCATCCTCATGGGTGATGATTCAAAAATCCAATCCAGAGGGATTGGAAGGATTGGTCTTGAAGATGGGTATTTCAAATGTGTTGTTTATGCCTGATATTGCAATGAACCTAATATATATCTATAAAATGACACAAAAACACTCAACCAAGTGAGTAACACTTACTCAAAATTATGTGGATATCTCATAAATTTCCATAGGCCAAGTTATTGCAGTGGGTTTTGCTGACCATGATTTGAGAATGTATAAATTCTCTCACTTCCTTCCATACTCCCAAGGAAATGCACTCTTGTCATGAAAATGAGACCATCAATTTATGTCATGAGATATATGGACATATAAATTATAGGTACCTTCAATCACTAAGTAAGGAAATCATGGTGGAAGGGATTCCTAACATCAAGTTTTCCAATGGCGCTTGCAAAGGGTGCATAATGGGGAAACATGCTTAGCACAAATATGAGAAAGGAAAGGAAAAGATGGTTGTACAAGTGCTTGATATGATCCATTCAGATATGATAGGGCCTCTTCCCACACCCTCATATGGGAATTCAAGATATGTGATGACCTTCATAGATGATTTCTCAAGGTACTGTTGGGTGTATTTTCTCAAGCTAAAATATGAAGTTTTTCATTAGAGGAATTTTGGGGTCTAAAATAAGCCTCCTAAGGAAAATAATAAAATAATAGTTAAAATAATAAAATAATATTGATTAATTTTGGAGGAAGAAAGAAAAAAACTACTTTTTGTGTTCGTATTTTCGACATATCTCATTGTGTTTTTACTCAAATTTCGATCGGGAGAGCTCGTTGGATGTGGAATTTGATTCCGAATCCAACGAGTACCCACACTGCATACTTTTGACGGACCCCACTACCCCAAAAACAAGAAATACCTGAAAAACATGATGATGATGTCATCATCACATTTTTTCAGGTATTTCTTGTTTTTGGGGTAGCGGGGTCCGTCAAAAGTATGCAGTGTGGGTACTCGTTNATTTTACTGAAATTCTATTGGTTCTTGAATTCCAACTAAAAAAAACTTATTTTGGCACATTTTCTTATAAGGCCCATTTTAGACCCCAAATTTCCTCTAATGTATACTTTCAAAGTGTACAAAGATTTAGTTGAAAATGAATGTGGGAACAAGATCAGGGTTCTTAGGAATGAAAATGTTAAGGACTATTTCAATAATAATTTGTAGCATCTTTGTGAATAATGTGGCATCCAAATGCAACATTCTATGCTATACACACCACAATAGAATGGTGTTGCAGAGTGCAAGAACAGAGCTCTCAAGGAGATGGATACATGCATGATGGAAGCAAAGGATTTAAATCCTAAGATATGGGATGAAGCTATCAATTGTGTTGCATATTTTTAGAACATATCTCCACACAAAGCATTGGAAGGAAAAAATCCATTTTAGGCTTGGAGGGGTCACAATCCCAATGTTTCTCAGTTCATGGTTTTTGGCTGAAAGGCTTGGGATAGAATTCCTCCTGAGAAGAGAAAGGACTTGCAACCTAAAATAAAGGAGTCTTTTATGGTTGGATAAGAGAATATGAAAAGGGCTAGAAGATCTTTGATCTCTTATTTTAGAAAACATTCATTGAAACTAGTGCAATGTAAGTGGGTCTATACAACCAAACTGGTTGTTGATGGTTCTGATATAAAGTACAAGGCCATGTTGGTTTCCAAATCCTTCTTTCGAGTCCAAGGAGTGGACTATAAAGAGACATTTTCACTGGTTGCAAATATGGACTTTGTTAGGCTAGTTTTAGCCATTGCTGCATCTAAGCGATGGGCGGTTCACCACATGGATATGAAGTGTGATTTTCTTCATGGTTAAATTCATGAGGAGATATATATGCAGTAGCCCAAAGTTTTCATTCATGATCCTTCACTTTTTTGGAGGTTGAAGAAGTCTCTCTATGGCCTCAAGCAAGCCCCCAGGGATTGGTATTCCAAAATGGACAATTTGCTTCCATCGCTTGGCTTTGAAATATGTAAATATGATCCTAATGTATATTTGTAGAATTTTGGTGATTTATAGAAGGTAATAGTACTACATGTTGATGACCTTTTTATTATAGGAAGTTTCATTGATGATATAAGATCAATAAATTCTTCATCGCACAGTGAATTCTCCATGACTGGCCTTGGATTGTTGAAACAATTTCTTGGATTAGAGATTGAGAAATATGATGCAAGGATCAAGGTAAGCCAACCAAAGTATGCTGCAGGCCTGTTATTAAATTTCAAAAAGGTTGAATGTAAGGCAGACAAGTTTCCATTCCTTTCATGAATAAAACTAGGTGATTTTGGTGCATCTCCATCGGTGGACAACTCATTGTACATACAACTTGATGGGAGATTTTTGTCTCTTACACACTCTCGACCTAATTTGGAATATTATGTAGGTGTTGTTGCAATATATATGAAGTAGCCTCATGATATCCATAGGAATGTTTCAAAAATAATCCTTCATTATGTGCAAGGAACCAAACACTTCAGGGTACACTATGTTGTTGGTTCTCCACTAGAACTATTTGGATTTACTTATTATGATTGGGATGGAGATTCCAATGATATAAAATCCAATTTAGGTTATGTATTCATGCTTTCACATGGTACCATATGCTGTTCAAGTAAGAAACAACAAACTATATCACTTTTATTAGCTGAGGTCGAGTACAGAGGAGCAATGAACGCATCTACACAATGTGTGTGGTTGCAAGGTATTCTTGGGGAAATTGGTTTTGCATTTTATTCACCTAAATTCATTTGGCGTGACAATAAAAGTGAAATCAATATTTCCATTGATCCAGTATAGAGAAAGTGGACAAAAAAAATTGAGATACATGTGCACTACATCTGTATCTTGGTTCATGAGTAGGTGATATCGTTCTAGTATTGCTCATCTACAGAGAAAATTGATGACATCTTCACCAAGATATTCACAGAGAATACATTCACCTATCTAAGATCAATTCCTGAAGTCAATGACACATGGTGATGAATGATAATATTTTTCTCCGTGTCCATTTTAGAGAGGAGGTTTTGTTCCCATGAGGTTTCCGTGCTTACCTTGGTTATATGGACAAAAAAAAATTTGTAAGAGGTTACCTGAGCCTTAGTTTCCAAGTGTTGTGACAGATATCTATCTTATGACTTAGGGTATTAGGGTCACCAACATACTAGGGTATGGCTTGCAGACATCAAGGATTCAAAAACATATATAAGATAAATAGGGTTAGTAGGACATGTACCTTTTTACCGACGGTTGATCCAAGATTTAACCTTCTTCCATAGATGATCCTCAACCTCCTGATCTTCTATACCTGCAACAAAGATTGATGTTCCTCCACATTATCCATTATTGTTATATAAATAAGAAAGAACATATTACAATTGCATTTAAGCATAAATAAAAATACATATAATGATTCGTAACAACAAAGGCATGCACTAATACAATATGGAAGAAAGACACTCTTTATTAAGAAGTTCAGGAAACATTGGAGGTAAGTGAGTTGCGCAGCATCTAGGATGTTGTGCATACTCACATGGAACCATGCAAGGAAAATATAGCATGATAGGAAGAAAATAGTCCACTTTTTGATATTTTCATGTCACTTTTTGTACTCACGGACCATTTCTTCAGAATATTGGTCCTTAGTGGTTAAGTTAGTTAGAAGTTTGTTAGAATTTAGTTACAAGTGAACCTTGAATGTAAATGCGCAAGCCTATAAATAGAAGAATTATGCATATAAGAGATAGAAAGATACATGGAGAATGAATACCAAATGTAATTCTAGATAGATTGATACTGGATTGTTGTATGTTTTGATCTACGATTTGTTTTGCAGATTTAATATGATGTGATATAAATTGATCTGAACTTTTGTTTCCCTTTATCTTTTCCTATTTTACATTGCTGCAATTCTGATGTTGAATGATGAATGGATCTGCATATGACTAGATAATGTGATGCTTTCCTCTTATGGATACTGTCATCTTTTAGATATGTTTTTCCCACTTGTATATCTGCTGTAATGATGAATGAATAAATGCGATATGATGAATGGTTTAGTAAGTAGTTTAGATCTAGAAATTAAGCTGATGAACCTGTTGAGGCCTGGAAAATCACATGTAACAACAGTTAGGGATTCTTCTCAATAAACGTTCCCAACTAGCCCACCACTATTTGGTATGGGGAATCCGTCCGGTTTATGGTCCGACTATCGTAGGTCAAGTAACAAATTTAAAGGTTTTACCAGTTATGGCTCGGTCCACCGTGTATATTTTTAGTTATTTGTGTTTAAGTATGATGTGCAAGTGCCTATCTAAAAAAATGCATATTGATAGAGATAACGAGGAGTGTCACAATGTGATGTGCAGGTTCTTACCTCTCGTCTTGACTCTCTCACATCTTAATCACACATAGCAAGAAACTAAAAATAACTAACTAACCTATCCCTATGGAGCAAAAGTATCAATTATCAATGAGTAATGTGTTTCTGCGCATGCATTAAGAAAAATTGCAGATAGCTGTTACTTATTTTAGAACACATGAACATTAATAGATATATGAAAAACAAGATAGATTATTGTTTATGAAAGAATTCATTACTCACAGTGGAAATTTCACAGAATAAACTAGAGTGCATTCATAACATGAACATAGATTCAATGAGTTAGAACAATCTCACAATTAATGGACATAAGCTGAAAACAAAATAGTTCACATTCAACTGATCCATAGCACAGCATTTAAAACATCCCACCAATCTTTCTTCAGCAGGAAACTTGTAATTCTTTATTGCAAAAGGAAATAGTTCTTCTTACAACATACTTCTCACAAATCTGTCTGGAAAAAATTCCTTTTCTACATCTAACTCTCCTATACTTATACAAAAAAACAAAACCTTTGGGCTGCCCCCAAATGACTTTTGGGCTTCCCCAACGTTTCAATCCCAAATTTTGTCTTGTAGTGAGTGCTCATGATTGATACAATATATTACATTTTAAAACAAAATTTAATAGAACACTTTTATGAAGAGGGCCTTGCTTGGTCATTAATGAATTTTTTCCATGCCTGGGCCTCTGTTAATATTCTTTCAAAATCGGAGGGTTCGAGGAAGCAGATAGTTATCTCATACTTAGTAGCTTGATTTTTAACCACTTCTCTTCTCGCCAGACTCAGGCGCAGCTAGTCTTCTAGTAATTGGATACTTACTGCTGCATGAGCTACTGCATTCTTCAGAATCTGTTCATCTAGATCCTTGACTTGTTGGATCTCCTGCTCATCTTCTGTATACCTATTATGTCAATGTTCTATGAACAAATCATGTTATGGTATCACTTCCAGTCTTTTATCTACAGAAACCTAGCATCTATTGTATGTGACCAGCATTTTTCTGTAGTATTCAGCACATAACCCTTTCGTTTTCTTTACTGTATTCTTGAATTCTTTCAGAGTATTTATTGCAAACTCCAATAGTTCATAATCCTACTTTAAACTATGTCGATCTTTAGCTGGTAGCTCTGCAGGGGTTTCCTCATTTGTTTATATCCACACTATCCTTCCTATCAGGACCTCCAAAATATCTTGAGATCTATCTACAAAATATGAAGTGGTGTCCAATATTTCTTCTAATCTACTATCTATTTGTACAATCTTACACCTTTCTTCCTCAATGCACATTTGCAGATGGTGGATCTTTCTTCTCTGAGTTAGAAGATGCTCCTTCAAATGTTGGACATCTATCTTCTGTTCCATAGCATCTTTCAGTGATGTTGTCAATGAATCATTATGTCCCTCCAAAACTACTACCTACATTTGATATTGTTTTTCCTTTTCTTCCGTGGCATACTTCTCTGATTCTAACTCAATGACCCTATTTTGCAACTGGACCTTCTCTGCACCTAGAGATTCGTAAGACACCTAAAGGTCATTTTTCTAGGTTTTCAGCATTTTATGCTCTAGCTGTAGCCTTTGTAGTTCTGCTAAGCTGTTCTGAGCATCCTTTTCTATTTTCTCTACTGAGACTTCTAAGGCCATGTTGTTTTCCTGCTGATTTTGGAGTTCTATCTTTGAAGTCTTCACTTCATTCTGCATATCCTCAAATTTCCTCTTTAGCTTATGACCTTCATCCCTCTCTTTCTTCAAAGTTTCCTTTATTTGTGTTGCATTCCTTTTCGATTTCTCAAGGTATGTCATAAGCCTATCTACATTGTCTTCAGTGGCCTGGGTTAATTCCACCCCATCTCTGGCTGTCAGTCGTGGATCTGCATCTGTTCCATACACCATGTTTTTCCCAGTTATCATCTTTCCTAATTGTCCTCCCGTTTCAACCTTATTTTCGGTTCTTTTGATAATCCTTTTCTTCTCCTTGTCATAGAAAATGGTGCTGAAATCAGGTATCTCCTCCCCCTCTTTCTACATGAAAGGTATCAAATTCATTCTAGAAAGCACAGTTTGCTCTTGAGTGCTGCCAGAAGTTGCAGCAGGCTCCTGGGAATCAGGATTATCTTGTTCATGCCCTTGATATGTATGATCATGTTCATCCTATGTGTCTATTGGGTCAGTAGTCTGCTAATCTTTCTTAGATCCTGTTAATCTTAGACCCTCACTTTCATCTTGTCTTTTCTTTATCTCTGCTTCTTCATTTCTCTTTCTCTCCTCCTCTTCCTTCTTTACTGCTTCCTCTGCAGCTCTTTTTCTCTCCTCTTCTTCTTTATTTGTTTCTTTCTTCTTCTTCACGCTTTAGCCAGCTTTCCACCTCTTGTGCTAGCCTTTTAGCATCTTCTTCTCTTTTTCTGGCCTCTTCTTCTTCAGCTATCTTCTGTGTGGTTTTGCCCTTTCCTCCTACAATGGTGATTTTCTATTTAAATCTCGTCTTTAATGCAGTCACATTCTTGGCATTTCTGAAGATTTCTTCATCCTTGTCCCAGAAATTTGTGTATTCAAAATGAACATTTGATTCTTTGCAATGCTATGCAACCTTATTTTTGGAGTCATTCCAGTGAAAGTTCATCTCACCAAAATGGAAGTGCTCTAGCTCATGCATGAATTCTGCAGTTAGTTTCACCTTTGAAAATTTATAACTCCCCAGCCAGAAAGGTATGGCAGGATATGCTTCCTTCTTATGTTTGAACAAGAATCTTCCAACACCATCAATGTATACCTTTCTGACTACTTATTTATGTAGCACATAATCAATGGCATATTTAGGGAGTAGATAAGGTTCCCTAGAGCCACCATACATTCTAATATAGATCCCCTCACTAGTCAGATAATAACTTCCATATTCTTCAATAAATTTGAATGCTTCTTTTGACATGTAGTTGCATTCAGTTAGGAAAATCAGGGCGTACAAAGGAATGATGAAGTGTTCACATATATCTTTGTAGTGGCTTTAGTATTTGTGTGCCCAAAATAATTTGTATGCAATGTATATAGGGGTCCTGTCGCTATCCCAATTACACCTCAAGGCTGGAAAGGACTGGGTACATAATATACAATCAACTAAGATAGAGCTCATGTAGAACTTTGAATTCTTCTGTGATACCCCTCCCAAAGTTGAAGATATGCATGTTGAGAGGCTATTGGATACTATGTTTGCCCAATTGAATATGGTCCCTTGAGTAGCCACATAGAAAATGATTGGTATCCATCCCAATTTGAAGCTTTTTCCGTGAGCTATCCCAAAAATTATATTCAACATCAGTGCTATAAATATGTAAGGGGTCTGGAGAGTGGTTGTATCATATTCTCCTGATGGTTTGGTTAGAAATTTCTTCACTGGTATCATCATTATTTTGACTGTTTCAACCAGGTCCAAATTTGTCTCCTTCAACCAGCTTTCAGTTAAGTAAATTTGAGTAGGAGGCAAGTGATATGCCATTGAGACATAAGCAGTAATGTATGCAACATATCCCTATTTGGCATTATTATCCAAAACCATCGTAGTTACATCTTCCCTAAGCAGAATCCAGTTGATCACCTCTGAGCATGGGAACAACTCAAGTCTTGTGGCTACCTTCATAAGAGCTGATTTCTTGATGTTTGAATATATAGTCAGCTCTTCAAATCCCGCATTAGGTACATTATTATTTGCAATCATCCTATATATATCACACCATTTATAGTCTGGCTCTACCCCGGTGGTGGCTTTGGTATCTTCATATATGTATTCTACCTTGGTGATGATTTCCACCTATGGTTTTTCCTTTGCAACATGAGCCTTCTTATTTTGTCTTTTCGACGTATCTCCTTTGAAATAATTACCCTATCATTAACCAAACATGTTCTTAGACCATTGGAGATTTTAGTTAGTGTTTTAGTAATGAAAAACTGTAACAACCTATTTACATCTTCCATATGCATTCTCACAAATCAACTATATAGAGCACTAATGCATAAAAGAAAATGCCAAGGCAAAAACAATCTTCTGTAAGCTAGGTCTTAAAATCCTCTAAGTCCGTCTATGACTAAAAACACAACCCAGAAAGAAAACTCATCATTTAACTCAGACTGCATCACCGCTACTGCTAAACCTCAAACCGCTAAACATGAAACACCCTATCAGTAAGTCTAAACTTCGAATGCGAGACCCTATCCAGTGATTGAAAATGCAGAAATCCACAACTTGACCAAAATATTGAAAAACCCTCCGTTGTTTCACGAAAATAGGGTAAGTGCCTATGAAAAACTAAAAACTCCCCTCGACTAGCCATAAACAACCCCAAAATAGTCGATGCAGACAGCGTAACGCTTGTCTGCACCAACTACCTAATCCTTCAGAATAGGATAGAGAATCCATAATGTCTCAAACATAGGCTCAAGAAACTCCCACCACCAAAACTGTCAAACTAACTGATACCTCAAGCCGCAAGGATAAATATTCATTTTAAACGGCTAACTACACAATTGTGGGAAAACCCAATGAGGGGAAGACCGTAGTTCCCAAAATGACCAATAAAACCAAGAGAAAGGAGAAACCATGGTTGTCCTACCTAGCAAGAAAGCTGTGAAGTCAGCGGGACGATGCAAGAATTTCCATGAAAGCAAACCAATCCAACGAAATCCGGACAGCTGGGCACGGAGCTACAGCTCGATCAGCGAGGATGGAGTAGACGCGATTTTTCACAAGGGTAAGAATAAAATAATGTTTCACCACTATATATATAATCCTTGGTAAAGAATCAGCGGGTAAAACCTTATCGGCGGGTGGAACCACTAATGCATCAGCAGGATAGTTCACAAGACAACCACAACAACGGGTAGCAGAAAGTCTATGGGTTCTGCTACCAAATGAAATCTTTGGCAATCGGAGCCTCTAAGGACTATGGATCAATGACCTTAAAACTAAGCATCTCCGCAGTGTTGGTGTTTCAAAGCTGAAAAATTTCACAATGTTGGCGATAAAAAGCACTAAACGTCGTCGTAGTCACGTATCAGATATCGAAGCCACTAACCAATAATGCCTCGGCAGAATAGTTCACAAGACAGCCACAACGATGGATAACAAACTGACTGCCGACCCCGTGGTTCAAAAAACAGTCGGTGATTAGGATCTTTAATGACTATGTATCGGCAACTCAAATCTCAATGTTGTCGTCGTGTTAGCAATGCAAAGGACTAGCCCTCCGATTAATTGTAAAACACCATTCCAATAGTGAAAAGGAAACAAAATCATTGAAAATAAAAAGGTTTAGGAAATAAAACCACGGAATTAGCAAGGATAAGAGCTTTTCATTGAGGTGTTTGCTATCTGCCCTCTGAATAGGTGATGACATAGAAGACTAATGCTCTGATCGTGATAAAACAAAATCGTCGACAGTCAAAAAATAAAAGTTTCAAAAAATAAAACAAAGGAGATAAAGGCGCATCAGCAAAAATCGGCACTATCCATCGGGATGTTCATTGTTTACCTTCTGAAACGGCAGCTGTATAGAGAACTAATGCCCCGATTCATTGCTCAACCGACTTCCGACAATGATAAAGGAAATCATCTACAAATCAAAACTTTAAGTTCTACAGTCAAAAGCATTAGCTAGACAAAAGGCAGTTTTAGATCATTCAACTTCCAAAATAAAGGAAACCAGTTGACCTCAATTCAACCTCAAAAAATCCAAATTTGTAGCAGAGGAAAAACAGGGTTTAGGAATCCAAACAATCCTAGGCAAGATAAAATCAAAAGGAGGGTCCAAAATTTTTTAAAAATTGGGAAAAATGTTGCAGCTGCAACAGAACCTCTGATGCCACAACCCTCCTATTGAGGCCTAGAAATTCGCAGGCAACAACAACAAGGGATTCTCCTCAGTCAACGTTCCCAACTAGCCCGTGACTGTTCGGTGTAGGGAATCCGTCCGGTTTGCGGTCTGGCTACCGTAGGTCAAGTAACAAAAATAAAACGTTTTACCAGTTGTGGCCCGGTCCACCGAGTGTATTTTTGTATTTTTTGACTTAAAGTATGATATGCAAGTGCCTATCTAAAATGCAGATTGATTAAGATTGCAAGGAGTGGTCACAATGTGATGCACAGGTTCTTACCTCTCGTCTTAGACTCTCTTGCATATAAATCACACACAGTGAGAAATTAAAACTAACTACCTAACCTATCCCTAGGGAGCAAGATTATCATTTATTAATGAGTAATGTGTTTTGTACATGCATTATGAAAAATCACAGATAGCTGATACTTCTTTCAAAACACGTGAACATTTAAAGATATTTGAACAACCAGATAGCCAATTGTTTATGAACAACATTCATTACTCATAGTGGAAATTTCATAAAATAAACCAGAGAACATTCATACAAGAACATAGGTTCAAAGAGTTAGAACGATCTCACAGTTAATGGACACAAAGCTGAAAACAAAATAGTTCCTCTTCAACAAATCCATAGCACAACATTTGAATATTCCACCAAGCTTTCTCCAACAGGCAAACTGTAATTATCTATTGCAAAAGGAAATAGTTCTTCTTACAATATGTCTTCACAAATATAACTGGGAAAATGTCCCTTATTCCCTCTAATTCTCCTATACTTATACAATAAGAAAAACTCTTGGGCTGCCCCTTCATGACCTTTGGGCTCCCCCAAACATTTAATCTCACAATTTTGTCCTTTTGTGAGTGCTCATGATTCATACAAATGTTACATTTCAGATTTAAAAACAATTTTATGAAAAGGGACCAGCTTGGTAACTGTCGAACTTTCCCAAGCTCGGGCTTCTGCTTCTGTTGATTATGCTCAGTAATCCGTTGGTCCCTTGCTGGATCCTGTAGAGCTTAAACCTAACTTTCTTCTTCTTTTCTCTGCTTCTGCTTCTTTGTTCATCAACCACTTCCTTCCTTGCTGCCTCCCTTCTACTTTGTATTTTAAACACATATTACTCGCAGTAATTATCCTGTCATAAGCACAAACTGTTCTTAGAGCATTTATCGTTGACAGAGTACACAAAATGTGTCAAAACATACATCCAGTAAAATGAACTTTAATGCATCATAATGCAAAGAAAAATCCTGCGAGTTCATATCCTAAAATCACAAGCCCAAAAGACAGATTCTTTAACTCAAGTGAGGTCGCATATGGACTATTCGACATCCTCCGAAGAAAACACCAAAAATGACACAGTAACCGCCATAGAAAAATAGAGTGGAAGCACACAAGAAAGGTGAGAAAATACTAAGCATCAGGTGAAAACACGAACTCACCTCGGCGGGTGGAGAACTACGGATCAGACGATTAGTTCGTCAAGGAGCCGCAACAGCGGGAGATGGATAGACTATGGGCTTCGCGGAAAAACAACATATCACTAGTCGAAGGCTCGAAAGACTAAACCACATTCGTCAGCACATAAACCAACCAACCATCGGAGAGATGGCGCATTGTGCAGCCGCAACGGTGGGAGAACAATTTACTATGGCTTCCACAATGCTGGAGAAATAAACACTAAACACTGCAGCATCGGACATCGAAAAGACTACGACATCAGATGATTAGTGCATTGCATAGCCGCAATGGTGGAAGATGGGAATACTACGGGCCCCGTGACAAAATAAAACATCGACAGTTGGAAACTCTATAAGTCGGATGGTTAATCTGTTCCAGAGCCGTCATTGCGGAAGACAAAAGAACTATGGCTTCCGCTTAGCTGTCCAAAAACTTCCAACAGCGAAAATTTATCAAAAACAAAGTATTAAGCGTTCAAAATATTTAGGCTGGGGAGTGATGAAAATAGTTTGTTTAACCCCTGAAACAGTGACAACAAAAGAGAAACAAGCTCCGAATTGAACGTAAACATACTTTCGATAGCGATGAGGGAAATCATTCAGACCAAAAAGACATCGTTTTCAAAACTCCACTGTTAATGCGTTTGCCGACAGGAAGCAGTTTTTCGAGAAGCATGAAAGCAATTGACATCACTTCAAGCCAAACTGTAGCAGAGGGAAGAATAAAACAAAGTTCATGAATCCACCCACTCGTAGGCAAGATAAAATAAAAATAAAAAAGGAGGGTCCAAAATTTCAAAAAATTTAGGAGAAAAGTTGCAGCTGCAACAATTGGCGACTACCTGGTGAACCTAGATCTCTGGACAATTTATTCCTTAAGTAACAGACTGTTTTAACAATAAAAACATGTTGAATTCTTCTAGATGTATGGATTTCCCAAACAACAAATATATGTACTTTTAATCATTGAGGGTAGTCCGATTTAGGAAAATGGAAACCAAGATTTCAAAGTCAAGATAACTCTTTCGAGGCTAGGAATATGAGTTTCATTTTTACCTCTATCTTCAGGTAGCTTCCAGCTTGGACACCACAGGATCGTAACATATGGTAAATAGGAATATTCATTTGTTCCTCATTCCCATGCCATTTTGCACTATTGTGCTTTTGGACTTTTTTGTCCCCCCCTTTTTTTTTGTGAGTCCTCCTGCATACCTTTCTTTCTGAATTTTTCATTTAGGCTCCTCTATCCATAGTGTCCTTTTGTGTGAGAGATGTATTTAATTTTCAGCTCACGGATGGAGAAGAACTTTTGGCAATTTTGTACTCATATGATTCAGTAATTTGTCTTGATACATATTTCTTTCTTAGGAGTTTCGACTCTTATTTTCCCTTTGGCTTTCAATTCTTGGCATGGGATCATTTATATATAATATACTATTTACCTTGCTTCCTTTCTATGGGCCTTTTGCTGTCACCCCATAGGACATTTTTAGATGTGAAATGGATGGATCCTCGAAAGAGTATTCTAGACTTTTGATCCTGAGTTATTTTACAAGGATTAAGTAGGAATTCAATGTGTTCGTAGCCATTTAGGAAAAATGTTAAACTAGAATAAATTCTTTCAGATAACACAATAGTACACAGTCTCATAATCAAGGATTTTAGTTAATCCAGAATTCTGATACTCTTTATGCAACCAAAATTTTGCCTCCTTTTTTCAAAACCAAAAGAACTAGAAACCAAAGCATTAAACTAAAAGAAAGACAACATCAAAGCAATAAATCAACAGAGAACAACATCAAAGCATCAAAGAAAAACACATCAATTTATTTATGTACAAAAGCAAAAGAAAAGAAAAGGTGTGCCCACCCTTAAAAAATTCTTCAATCCAGCGAGTTAAAGGGCTAGGCTGTAGTGTAGGCCAAAAACCTATCCATGGTCTAAGTGTACCATTTTTGAAATTGAGACCATGTGCACTAATCTACAGTCATCCTCATCAGCCTGAGGAAGTTGAAGGAGCTAAGGCTGAGTGTCAATTCTATAACTAGCCTTTCTTGAGGTATGGTATCTTAGCTTAAGCTTGGTTAGATAATTTCCCAGGATAGCATTAGCAGATTCATTACCTTCTCCCAGTTTAGTGACAGTATGCTTCATGTAAGGTTCCCTCAAAATTTTAATCTGATTAGGGGTACCCTTAAGAGGTAACCATAAATGAGACCAGTCTGAAGAAAAATAACCCTTTAACCTGGCAGACCAATCTCGGTTAAGAATAATCCCATATCCATCTGGTACATTAGCCACCATAATGTCAATAAATTGGCATATCTTGTTATTCGCAGATAAGCGTATGAGAACATTATTCATTTCTCCCACTACTTTGACACCCGTTCTATCTAGCTGCACTACTTCCCAGGTAGTGGGCTCTGGCTGTCCATTAATCCTTTTGCAAAATTCAAGTGGAATAACATTTACCGATGACCCAGAATATACCAAACAATTATGCACATTATGATTCAACATTTCTAGAGTCAAAAGAAAAGGCGAGGTTTTAGCTTTTTCTTCCCAACTTGGTTCTATATCTTCTTCTCCCGGTTGATTTTGAGTGGGGACATATTTTTTAAGCTCCTCAATTTCTTCAGTGTTTTCTTCATTAACACCTACCTGTTCTTCCACAAGTTTGGCAGGCTCGCTGATTGTCTCTGTTTCCTAGTTGACAATAGTGACTTTAGGTGTTTTATCTTTAACATTCACATCTACCTGTCTCTTGACATTCTCCTGCAATTTTTTAATCTTCAAAATTATTGCATTGTATTTAATTGTTAGGTCCGTATCTTTTATTGCTATTGGTGTGTATTTAGATTTGAGAGTGTTCTCTTCTGTGTTGAAAAGCGAGACACCATCCCATAAAAACATGGTATCATTATCTTGTTTCTCTATGGTCTGGTTTTTCTCTTCTTCTTTACCACTATCTTTAGTCAATTTAGAGTCTAGCAGCTTATTTATCACCAATGTCATCGAATTTAACCATTGGGGACACTTCTTTTCAGAATGAGGTTATTGGTGGAAAGTGCAGAAATTATACCCCCCTACCTCTATTATATTCACTGATGCTGAATTTGGTGGAGGGATCTTCAATTGGTTGCTATCTTCTCTTTTTTGGTAGTAAGGTTTGTAAGTTTTCTGAACTTCCCTTTCTTTCTCCAGATCTATTATTCGGTTGGATAGTTTCTGAATCATTTTCAGCATTCCCTCAAAATCATGTGATTGTTCCTCTTTAAGTTTAGACATTAGTGAGGCTCTTCTCCCAATAGTTTTTTCCTCATGTTGCTTGGGATAGTCTTCTATACTTTCCTTTTCAGCCTCTACCCTTTCTGCTTCTCATAAGTTTCTGCCAACATAGGTCTGGCTTTCATTTCGGCAAACATTGCCAGCTCAGGTCCTAGGGCTGAGGTATAATATTCAATTAAGACTTTGTCTGAGGGTCTGTCAGTTTCAGAAAATTTCTTTTAGTATGATGAAAACCTTTGAGTAAAATGATGTACCTTCTCATCCTTCTCTTTTTTGAACAAACCAAAACCTTTCATTAGTGAAGCATGTGTCTTTTGGGCTGCGTATTTACTTCTAAAAATCCTTTCGAAGGTGTCCCAATCATGAATAGAGTTTACAGGCAAACTGAAATACCAGGATGTTGCTGCTCCTTAAAGGGTATATGGGAACAATCTACAGACAAAATCATCGTACTCCCCAGCCCTTAGCCCTTCTATTGCTAAATAGAAACTTTGCAAGTGGTCTTCTACAGCAATAGTCTCATCGTGATCAAACTTAGGCAGCAGCTTATCAAAAGCTTGAGGTAGGTTGCACAAAGGAGGTGTGAGGTTCAAAGGTGATCTAGATCTCCAAGCCAGAAGAGGGTTGGGCTGATTCACATTTATACCAGCCATGAGAAAAGGTGAACAAACAGGAGTCTGAGTAGGAAACACCGTAAGATGAAACTGGGCTTACTTGCTCCAAATCCAGAACCAAAACCTATAAGGACTTGGGTTAGGTCAAAAGCTTTCAAGTATCTGCTGGTGGGGTAATCTTGGGAAAATAGGTTTCCACGGCCAGCCATACATTGGCGGCCCTCCTTTTAGCACCAGAAACTGTTGAGGCCTAGAAATTTGTAGGCAACAATAGCAAGGGATTCTCCCCAGTCAACGCTCCCAACTAGCCCGTGACTGTTTGGTGTAGGGAATCTGTCCAGTTTGCGGTCCGGCTACCGTAGGTCAAGTAACAAAAATAAAAGGTTTTACCGGTTGCGGCCCGGTCCACCGAGTGTATTTTTGTATTTTTTGACTTAAAGTATGATATGCAAGTGCCTATCTAAAATGCAGATTGATTAAGATTGCAAGGAGTGGTCACAATGTGATGCGCAGGTTCTTACCTCTCATCTTAGACTCTCTTGCATATAAATCACACACAGTGAGAAATTAAAACTAACTACCTAACCTATCCCTAGGGAGCAAGATTATCATTTATTAATGAGTAATGTGTTTTGTACATGCATTATGAAAAATCACAGATAGCTGATACTTCTTTCAAAACACGTGAACATTTAAAGATATTTGAACAACCAGATAGCCAATTGTTTATGAACAACATTCATTACTCATAGTGGAAATTTCATAAAATAAACCAGAGAACATTCATACAAGAACATAGGTTCAAAGAGTTAGAACGATCTCACAGTTAATGGACACAAAGCTGAAAACAAAATAGTTCCTCTTCAACAAATCCATAGCACAACATTTGAATATTCCACCAAGCTTTCTCCAACAGGCAAACTGTAATTATCTATTGCAAAAGGAAATAGTTCTTCTTACAATATGTCTTCACAAATCTAACTGGGAAAAAGTCCCTTATTCCCTCTAATTCTCCTATACTTATACAACAAGCAAAACTATTGGGCTGCCCCTTTGTGATCTTTGGGCTCCCCCAAACGTTTAATCTCACAATTTTGTCCTTTTGTGAGTGCTCATGATTCATACAAACGTTACATTTAAGATTTAAAAACAATTTTATGAAAAGGGACCAGCTTGGTAACTGTCGAACTTTCCCAAGCTCGGGCTTTTGCTTCTATTGATTATGCTCAATAATCCGTTGGTCCCTTGCTAGATCCTATAGAGCTTAAACCTAACTTTCTTCTTCTTTTCTCTGCTTCTGCTTCTTTGTTCCTCAACCACTTCCTTCCTTGATGCCTCCCTTCTACTTTGTATTTTAAACACATCTTACTCGCAGTAATCATCCTGTTATAAGCACAAACTGTTCTTAGACCATTTATCGTTGACAGAGTACACAAAATGTGTCAAAACATACATCCAGTAAAATGAACTTTAATGCATGATAATGCAAAGAAAAATCCTGCGAGTTCATATCCTAAAATCACAAGCCCAAAAGATAGATTCTTTAACTCAAGCGAGGTCGCATATGGACTATTCGACATCCTCCAAAGAAAACACCAAAAATGACACAGTAACCGCCATAGAAAAATAGAGTGGAAGCACACAAGAAAGGCAGGAAAATACTAAGCATCAGGAAAAAACACGAACTCACCTCGGTGGGCAGAGAACTGAGGATCGCACGATTAGTTCATCAAGGAGCCACAACAATGGGATATGGATAGACTATGGGCTCCACAGAAAAACAACATATCGCTAGTCAAAGGCTCGGAAGACTAAACTGTATTCGTCAGCACATAAACCAACCAACCGTTGGAGAGATGGCGCATTGTGTAGCCGCAATGGTGGGAGAACAATTTACTATGGCTTCCACAATGCTGGAGAAATAAACACTAAACACTGTAGCATCGGATATCGAAAAGACTACAGCATCGGATGATTAGTGCATTGTGCAGCCGCAATGGTGGAAGACGGGAAGACTACGGGCCCCGCGGAAAAATAAAACATCGATGGTCGGTAACTCTATAAGTCAGATGGTTAGTCTGTTCCAGAGCCGCCGTTGCAGAAGACAAAAGAACTATGGCTTCCGCTTAACTATCCAAAAACTTTCGACAGCAAAAATTTATCAAAAACAAAGTATTAAGCGTTTAAAAGATTTAGGCTGGGGAGTGATGAAAATAGTTCGTTTAACCCCCGAAACAGTGACAGCAAAAGAGAAACAAGCTCCGACTTGAACGTAAACAGACTTTCGATAGCGATGAGGGAAATCATTCAGACCAAAAAGACATCATTTTCAAAACTCCATTGTTAATGCGTTTGCCGACAGGAAGCGGTGTTTCGAGAAGCTTGAAAGCAATTGACATCACTTCAAACCAAACTGTAGCAGAGGGAAGAATAAAACAGAGTTCATGAATCCACCCACTCCTAGGCAAGATAAAATAAAAATAAAAAAGGAGGGTCCAAAATTTCAAAAAATTTGGGAGAAAAGTTGCAGCTGCAACACCTCCTCTATACCATGGAAACGTGGTTATGATAACTCTCCCTCAAACATCTCGGGTGAGACCTCATCCACTCCGTGGGTGTTGCTAGGCAGGATAAAACTTGTCTAGGCCGATGCTCAGGGGGATCATGACTTGTTGAGTGTCGACAGAGTGGAGCCCCTGTCAACTGGGTTTTGTTGGTTGGGATTATGCCAACAAATGGTTCCATTTTCGGGACCTTGTTACGACTAAGAAGAGGGCATGTGGAATTCGGCAAATGGTTACCCAACAATGGATGTGGCATTTGACGTGATCGAACTTCAAGATTGGTTTGATCAGAAGCTGAAAGAATTTTCTAAGGAAGAAAATCAAAACCCTGGGTTGACAACTAACAAGTGGTTAGCAAGGTACATCCACAACGGTCCGAACGAATATTTTTTCAGTGAATTTCCTATCATATTATACAAGTGGCTAATGCAATTCACATACAAGAAGACAAAATTCCAATGAGAAGAACTGATGTCCTGGACCCCTGAACTAATTCATGAGCTGCAGGAGACTGACAATAGAGTGTGGTGCACCGTTGAGGCTTGGTTGAATATTATTCTAGAGGGATATATCGTCGAGTTCACTGCCAACACCAATAAATATTACAACGAAGTAGAAAAGGAGTTCTTCAATGGACCCAGAGGTAGGTTCTTACTATCACTTCAATTGTCAATTAAAATGTTAGTTTGCGTAAAGGGTATACTAAAGATGCACCTAGAGTAGTAACACCCTGGTGTACGAAGGTTGTTGATACCGTGACCAAGGGGGGAGATGAATGAGAAGATAAGGGGTAGATGGGTGAAATTTTTTACGATATTATGAGGGAAGCTGAGGAAGAAAGTGGTTGTACAAGGGGAGGAGCAAGGTTCCTGTTAGTGCCAGAAATTGTTCTTAGAATACTAGAAGAACAATCCAACACAATCTCAAAAGTAAAATTAAATAAAATAGGTTTTAGGGTTTTGGTTTACGGTTTTGGTTTTAAGAACTTCATCAGCAAGGAGGAAATAAACATCCACAAGCTAATACAGAACTGAATCTTGCAAGTTGGATAAAATGGGGATCAAACACATCCCAATAAGCCATAAACATTACACATGAAATACTAATTCCACCCATAGGCTACCAGCATTTACATGAATAAACGTTTAAACAAGAAATAAAATTGTACACTAAGCAATCAACCAGATCAGAAAGGAAAAAGCATAACAGGTAAAAGATCTTATCACTTTATATATAATCAATAATATTCATCCACTTACATAAGAGTTATAAATGCTAGCTTGAGAAATCAAACCTCCAAAAGCCTCTCCTTGCGTGAAAAATACCACACCAAAACTGTATGTTTGTCTTCCTTTTATCATTACAAAGGTAAAGTAGTTCCATAACTAACTTCTAAGTTGAAATTTGAAACAGTTACATCAATTAGTTACATGATAACTCAAAATATTTAAAGACAATTAACCAAAAAATAACAAATTGGATTTGGGAAAATTTGGCAAAATTCTGAAAATTTGGGTCTTAAAGACGCCTTCATATCTCTCGATCCAAGACACCTGTGCAAAAACTGAGAGAGGTTTTTTTTAATGATGAACAAAAACATATCTTGGTTTTTAAAAATTCCTCTTCAATTGATCGTAATACGTGCTAGAAATTTATGACTAAAACAGGAAATTATTAAATAATTCAAACCATGAAAATACGCTACAAAGATGAATTCAAATTTCTCAAATGATAATAGTTGTTGCAAAACGGAGAGAGGTTTTTGTGCATGAGTCTGTTTTAAAAAAAAACTCTTTTGGTTTTCCATAATTCATTTTCATGACCTTGTAATCGTCTCCCAATGATAATGACAAAAATAGGAAAAACAGAGCTGCTACAGGAATCTCCTCATGAAAATATTTGAAAAAGGACTAAAAAATGAGGGTTATATTATAAAGAAAACTTGGAATAAACTTTTATTATAATTTTTTGAAAGCTTAAAGATATACATATTAACTAATAAGCCCAAAAGACAAGCCTTAAAACTAAATTAATGAAATAATTCAACAATTAAAAGCATTAAATCCAACAAAAATTACTGAATGTCAAAAGTTCTTAAAATCAACATAACATGTAAAATCATTTTAAACCAACGGTTGAAAATTAGGACAAAAAGAACAGATAAACTAAGAACAAGATCTAGTTATAACATCTGGCTCTTACTGCGGGATGAATTCCTCCTTGTGAAGCTTCAAGAACCTGTAGACCTTGTGCCTTATTCATCAGGTGATGGAGTCATTTACCAAATATCTGCAACTTTCTCAAAATATTAAGACATACCTCTGAAATGACAAAATACTGCTACAAACCAACATACTGGAAAGAATCTATATGCTTGTATAGCGAGCTTATTCTGCTATTTACTCCTACTTCTAATCAGAGGAAACAACCCAATCAAGTGTAATCATACTTCCAATAAATCCAAGAAACCATTTGACGGAGAATCATAATTCCATGCATGCTACTGTTTGAGAAAACCCACAAAAGATGTGATAAATGGAATAAAGAGTCTATAGGCAGCTGATACTTATGACTATAAATAAGAAGTATGCCAAAAGCTGGAGCATTAGAAACCTTTGAAAAATACAAATCTATCCAAGAAGCCACATGATCATGAAATTTCCAATTTAAAACATCAATTTCTTCATTATATTCATCATAAAGTGAAGCATTCTCTTCCTGTCCATTGTTGTTCTTTTTAAACTTTGGCTCAAGAATGGAAACCAAAGGCTCTTCAAACCGCGTCTCGACATTTAAATAAAACCCTTGATCAAAACTTGAACAAATAAAATTATGAATGTGACCATAAGTCAAGAATGACAACTTATTTATTATATCAATAGTAAGAGGTGGAAGACCATAAACTTCTTCTTCATAACATGATAATCTCATAGCAGGAACTAGGAAATTTCTACTATAATCCACTGAAAGTATATTATCATCAAAAAAGTCATCAAACTGATATGAAGAATCAACACAAGCATCATTTATATCCTTGTTCATATGAAAATATGAAAATGATGAAGAAAATTGTCTTAAATCTAAATGATACCTACGTTATTCTTCATGTTCATAAGCTTGTATATCTTCAACATGATACTGATCTTGAAGAATTTTGCAAGCTCGGATGTTCTCCTCTACTCCTTTTGCATCCTCAAACAATTTTCTTAAAGATGATGATTTCCTTTCTAACAAGAAAAAGACAAGATTTGAATGTTGAGCCATAACATAATATACCATAGCAAGTTTTTCTGAAGGTCTAATCTCCATAGGCATACTGATATAAAAACTTTGAAACCTCCAATTAAACTTAGTAATTGGCTCATCATTCTCCCTTTTCAAACTATAAAATTTTGAAAGAAATTGATCATAAGATTTATTCTTACTCCAATACTTCAAAAATACATCATGTAACTCTTCCCACGATCCAATTGAATCATCTTTTAAATTTCGGAACCAAAACCCAACATCTTCAGCAAAAGATTTCAAAAACAACCTCATGACAACATCCTCATGCATGATTTCAAAATTATCAATGAAATTATGAAAAGATCCTAAATGCTTCTCTGCTGTAATATGGTCTTTTCTCGTAAAATGGTGAAGATATTCAACAAAGTAGGAAGGGTAAGGGTGTAAGAGAGATGGAAGCCTAAGAGGTTTAAACATCTTCTGTCTGAGCCTAGACTGAAAATCTGTGAGTTGAAAATGAGGTTCAACAAGCTATTCGCAAGTTTCGGCAGTGATGGTAGAAGGTAATAGATTAGTTTTATTCTGTACAAGATGACCAGAATAATCAGGTTCAAGAGATACGGGTATATGTATATCATGCTGCACATGTATTTCAAATGAAGGAATGGGATCAACATCAATAAAACAAGAAGAATGCAGATTTTCTTCTTCCAAAGAGGGATATGTACTTGAAGGTTTATGATCATTGGAATAGACAAAACAAAAAATAATTCTTTTGACATGCAATGGGAAAGATAGAAAAGAACTGATGAATAAGAACAAAACCTCATGGAGGAAAGTAACAAGCTGATACCCAATCTTTCCATTTGGCTTGTTCATTTTTCTGTTAACAAAATTCTCTTTGCAGTGGAATCTTTAATCGTGGAGTTGCCAGTGAAAAATTGTAGTCTAAAAGATTTTCTGACTTTCTTCACCTCTCAAAATCAGATGAATAATGATATCCCAGGGAAGCTATACTTTAAATTCATCCCTGGCAACGACACCAAAGATGTTAGTGCCAGAAATTGTTCTTAGACTACTAGAAGAACAATCCAACACAATCTCAAAAGTAAAATTAAATAAAATAGGTTTTAGGGTTTTGGTTTTGAAAACTTCGTCAGCAAGGAGGAAATAAACATCCACAAGCTAATATAGAAATTAACCATGCAATTTGGATAAACTGGGGATCAAACACATCCCAATAAGCCATAAACATTACACATGAAATACTAATTCCACCCACAGGCTACAAGCATTTGCATGAATAAACCTTTAAACAAGAAATGAAATTGTAGACTGAGTAATCAACCAGATCAGAAATGAAAAAACATAACAGGTAAAAGGGATTATTAGTTTATGTATAATGAATAATAGTCATCCACTTACATAAGAGTTATAAATGCTAGCTTGAGAAATCAAAGCTCCAAAAACCTCTCCTTGAGTGAAAAATTCCACACCAAAACTATATGTTTGTCTTCCTTTTATCATTACAAAGGTAAAGTAGTTCCATAACTACCTTCTACCTCAAAATTTGAAACAGTTACATCAATTAGTTACATGATAACTCAAAATATTTAAATACAATTAACCAAAAAATAGCAAATTGGATTTGGGAAAATTTGGGGAATTTCTGAAAATTTAGGTCTTAAAGACGCCTTCATATCTCTCGATCCATGACACTTGTGTAAAAACAGAGAGAGGTTGTTTTACATGATTATGTTGTGAACCAAATCCTCTATTGGTTTTTAAAATTTCATCTTCAATTGATCAGAATACGTGTTGTAAATTTGTGACTAAAACAAGAAATTATTAAATAATTCAAACCCTGAAAATAGGACACAATGATGAATTCGAATCTCTCAAACGATAATAACTGTTGCAAAATGAGAGAGGTTTTTTTGTATGAGTCTATTGTGAAAAAAAACCTCTTTTGGTTTTCTATAATTCATTTTCATCACCTCGTAATCTGCTCCCAATGATAATGACAAAAACAAGAAAAACAGAGCTGCTACAGGAATCTCCTCATGAAAAAATTTGACAAAGGACTCAAAAATGAGGGTTAGATTATAAAGAAAACTTGGAATAAACTTTTATTATAAGTTTTTTAAATCTTAAAGATATACATATTAACTAATAATCCCAAAAGACAAACCTTAAAACTAAATTAATGAAATAATTCAACCATTAAAAGCATTAAATCCAACAAAAATGACTGATTGTCAAAAGTTCTTAAAATCAACATAAAATGTAAAATCATTTTAAACCAACAGTTGAAAATTAGGAAAAAAAGAACAGATAAATTAAGAACAAGATCTAGTTATAACAATTCCGACTAGAGAAGAGGTAGAGGATAGGGGAAGGTTCTGCTACGATCAGGACACAAAACCACGAAGGACAACCACATGGGACGAAGATACCCTACAATGAAAATGAGGAATACCAGGCCTAGGATATGCCCATAATGACAGTAATATCAAACCCCGGTAGCAACATACCCACGCCTCCGCACACTACTCCAAACTCAGGAAAAACTCTAAGTCCCATGTCGATTTGTCTGACGTGCCAGAAACAGTATAGTTGTAGCTCAACATCTGTAGGAAGGTGACCTAGGATGGAGGGATATGACATGAAGCTACTCTTTTTCCATAGAATAAGGACTAATGGTCCCCAGTAGTACTGGTTTTTATGTGAAGCAGCGTGGACTGTTAGACAGACTATTGACAATGATGTAAAGAAAGGAAAGTTAGAGACTACTATGAGGCGTCGTGCGCTCAATTGGTTTATGAATTTTATCCAAGTTCATAAAGGGACTCTAGAAAATACATTGGATGATATCCAGATGGGACTAATCAAGGAATTTAGAAAATCGAAGTCGAAAGCACAATACATTACGGAGTTGAAGGAAATCAAGCAATTTCCTAATGAGACCGTTTGGGACTTTGATCAAAGGCTCAAGACACTGATGGCTTGAGTCATTTTTTCTATGAGTGATTTCCAACATAAAGAATGGCTTATCACAGCATTGGTTTCTCATATCTGACAACCATTGATGCAGGAAAAGATAACGACATAGAGTGTTGGGAAAAATATGCGCTGTTTAATTCAACACTTAATTGTGAACCTAGGAAGGGAGCTTATGAGATGCAAGCACAATATGTGCAATATTTGAAGGCTTAAAATAACCTAAGCTGACTAAATATGTAGATGTGTTAACATACAACTATATGATTTTTATCTACATGCATGACTATCATGAGTTAAATGCAATAATTTAATCTATCTATAAAAACAGAAAATTAACTAAGAACTTGAAAAGTAACTATAAATTCAAATCTAATCTAATGTTATATTAATCTATTCTATAAAGGTAGGAAACAAATTAATAAGTCTAATGCTATGCTAATCTATTCTATGAAATGAAATTGAAACAATTAATCTATGAAAGCGGTCACTTGGTCCGAAAGCAATCTAATGTAATGAAAGTAAATTTAACTATTCAGAACATGCAAGAAATCAACTAAACTATTTCATGAATGCATGAACTATATGCTTATGTAGGAATGAGAATCTACTTAACCATGTGATTACCTACGAAAGCAAATATTGAAATTAATTACGAAAGCAAATATGAAATTAACTACTATAAAACAGGAAATTATGCTACAAGTGAAAACAACAATTAATCTATCTATTCTATGAGCGAAACTACTCTATATTTTCAAAAGAGCGAACTAACTAACTCTCCTACTCTAGTTATTGAACTTGTGCAATCGTATAAAGCAAATTGAAATGTTAATCTAAGGACCAAGTGTAAACAAATACTTTGCGAGGAATCATAAACTAATGTAAGCAAACTAGTTTAACGAATGTAATCTAATCAACAAATAATCTATGAATTTGAAAAGTAACCTAAGCTATAAAACTTTCAATATAAAACATTTAAAAATACTAAAAACTAATGCATCTAAAAGGGAAAAATGAAAAAAAACCAAACCCAATTCCTAATGCTCAGAATTTATCATGCAAAAGTTATGAAATTCATACAAGCACAAAACTAAAGTAAAGTTGAGGATAAAAATAAAGTAGACTAAACTAAGCTCAAAATAAAATAAATTAGACTAATGCTAAAGATAGAACTCAAACTAAAAATAAAACTAAACTAGAAATTTCATGAGCTAAAGTAAAATGAAACTAAAGAAGATAATTGTAACAAACTAAATTAATTAAAATATCCTAAAGCAATGAAATAACCCACTATTCCAAATTCACGCTAAGCAAATCAATAACAAAATATGAATGATGTAAAAATTCAAAGTTCAAATTGCAAAGTAAATACAAATTACATCTAAGAATTCTAGAATATAAATTAAAGTTTTAGAAGACAAAAATTACAAAATACATATTAAATACAAAATATAATACAGTTATATAAATTCCCAAATATACAAAACTAAACATGAAATAAATTCAATTATAAACACTTTAACTTATATTAAAAACAATTATAAACCAATTCAAATTACTTTATTAATACGATACAAAAAGAAGAAAACATTTATACTCATTTATATTCGGAATTTTATCATAATTAAAACTGAAACAATTAATCTTATGTATTAATATAAAACTGAATATGAAATGCTAAAGATGGATTCGAATCCCCACCAACTACAAAACACAGTAAAATGATGGAAAATTAACCTATATCCTAGCTAATTATTTCTACACAAAACTTAATATTAGAAATTCTGGAAATGAATGAAAATTCTCTAAGATTCTATCTAAATTCAAAGTAAAGGCTGGAAGACAGACTAGATGAAGGTGTGAATAGGAGGCTGAAAAATAGTCCACACAGAGGGATGAATAGAAGGCTGAAAAGACAATCTAGACAGAGGGACGAATGGCCAGCCGTATGGAAAATTGCATAAAAACTCAGGAAAATTACATTTTATCAACAACAAAAATCATATACCGAAAAACTAAATATATGTACATAAAAACAAAATTACTTATCTGCAAAAACAAAAGGTAAATGTTGGATATGTACAAATGGAACCTCCGGTTGTTGAGGGGCCCTTCTCAGCAATCATAGGTTGGTCTACATAAATGAATTACTTCACAAATGACTAAAACATGCATACATAGTTGAACATAGAGTTTTATTAAATCTGAGCAAAATTTTACAAAGATTATATGCTGGCTACTAGCTACCCAGCCACTAGCTTTCAGGAAGAGGCTAGAATATATAACATTAAGAAGGGTGAGAAGGTCGACCCTTTCAGTGGTCGATCGCTCCTAAAATAGACAACCATAAAGGTGTTTAACTGATCCAATGCCACCGCATAGGAATTCTTCCTCCTTTAGCGCGATTGTGGCATGGTGTGGTTTGTCTGCTCCTCCTTAATTGTGAACGGATCTTCTCTAGCATGCATGATGGCTACGGGTTGGGAAGCGATGCGTACACAGGGGTGAGTCTCTAGAACAAGAGCTCCTTCATCAGTGTGAATGGTGGATCTTCTAGAACAAGAGTGCTCCATTCCCTAAACATGTGGGTTTTAAGCAGCTTGTTCTTGGGAGAAATCAATGCACCGACAATCCTTCTATATTGTTGATCATCCGATCACCTGGGCGAGTGGATAGCAAAACAGTTTGCAAATTAGTCCAACATGTAATGCATGAGATTTGATTATTAACAGCGAGCAGTCTGTTTGACGAGCTAGATGGAGAAATAGAGAGCAAGCTGGATAGTGAGCTAGATGATGAGCTTAATTCATGGCTGAATTCAATTGGTTGGGTGCTAGGTTTAAATAATGGCTGAGTTTTATTTGCTGGAAGCTAGGTTCCATCTTTTTCATTCTGCACTCCTCTTCTTCATGGCATGCGAGAGTTTACCCTTCACAGCCTGCAAAAACATAAAAATGCATTAGTCACAGTCAATGGCCTGCATATACATAAAATCATTAAATTAAAATCAAAACGTGTAATGGAATGCTCATATATTAAAAAAGAAACGTATGCTTAAAGAGATGAGAGTTTAATAATATCAGAATGTATGAAGTATCCCTTTTGTAATGGATGTCACACTTTTTTAATTCCATAATCATTTCTTTGAAGCCACGTACAATAAGTTTTATTTCATAAAAAAACATATAAGTTGTTTTATTTATAAAAAGGTTAAACACTTTCATGTAAATTCTTTTTAATATTTTAATACTTTTATTTATTTTGATTTAATTTTAAATCAGTGTTTTAATTTTAAATCAAAGTTTTTCATTTTAAATCAATGTTTAATGTTTAATTATTTTAATATCTTAATACTTTTATGTTTTTATTTAATTTTAAATCAATGTTCTAATATTAAGTTTTTAATATTTTAATCTCTTTATTTTTTAATTTGTTTATGCAAAATCAATAGAAATAGCAAGAATCGAAAGATAAATGTATCGTGAAATCAAGACAAAGGCAAGCCAACTCAAGGAACCAATAAGAAAGCATGTCATCAAAACCTAATGTGGAACTTAGGACCGAAATAAAGGGCTAAGTGGAGTGCCAAAATGCACACTAAATGCAATCATACAACAAAAATGATGAATTAAGATTCTTTTACATTTATAAGTTATAATTGATGAAAACATAGTAAAATATAGACAAATTAAAGATAGATGTATTAGATTTCGGTAAATAGGTCAGGAAATTGATGTAAATAACGACATTATAAAAGACAATTTCAAGGCCGAACATACCCCTAGACCAAAGGTATGGCACGTCCTCATGTCATGAATGAATCAAAAGTGGTCTTTCATTTATTCAAAAACCCTCCTTGATCATTAATAGGAAATCATTCAACAAAACGAAGCCATCTTTATTACTACATGAAAACTAGAACTTAGAAAGAAAAAAATTATGGTATGAAAAGACCAAAACAACTTCGTATTATTTAATATTTCTTAATACATACAATTCTACTACAAGTAATAATTCATGCTTATGAAGACCATATAAATCGAGACGCCCTCCCCCAGACCAAAGGTATGGCACATCCTCGTGCCATGAATGAATTAAGACTAGGTTAAAATGGAAAACATGAGAGTGTAGATAGTTAGTAAAGCCTACAAGAAACCAGTCATCCATGCAACTTCTCAAAGGTTTCATTATTCAAGTAATTATGGACAAAATGCGCATTTCAAGTTCATTAGACTCTTAAGTTTATGGGTCCCACTTCTAGGATTGTGATATCCTAGGTATGGTATGAATTTAGACAATAGGGTCTTAAGTGCATCTTACAAACATTCTCAAATGGCATATTGATGGAGTTCATTTTCTTTAGATCAACCATGTGTATTGTCCTCCAGTAGACCCACAACAACCTTTATTATCACAAAGTCATTTTCATATTTTTGTTTTAGACTTTTTCTCTCTCTTTTTAACAAGTTGTCCTCCCTAGGAATATTCCCCTCTTTCAGTCGGGCATGCTCAGTACCCCGTCGGGTTTACCTGGTCATACCACAGGCTGGTACCCACTGCCAGTGAGCCTATTCAGTACCCCAGCGGGTTAACCTCTTAAACCCGTTTTCTATCAGAGGCTCTTGTCCCAATGTTTCTAGCCCCTATAGATATACGAAAAATGATTTTTCCTATGAAGGAGTGGTGGGGGAACAGCTCTGAAAACCATGCTACAGGGTGGGATGGTATATGGATTGGAGGAAATCTAGTCTTCTCTTTTTTATTATCATGGAAAAATAAAGGTGGAAAGAGGAATCTACTGAATCAAAGATACACACGATTGATGGTTTTAGTGTAAAGTGGATGAAGCCATAAGATAATGAATGAAAGGTGTCTCTAGTCCCAAATCTTGCCTCTTTCATATAGAGTTATAGTAGTGTTCCCCAAAAACTAGGAATTTTGTTCACCCTTATGCTACCCTGTAATAAAGATGCTTAAATAACATGCCCTCATAATGAAGCTAGGATGTACGAGTGACCTCTAGGTTTTAGATAGACCTTAATTTATGACAAATCCCCATGATGTTTAAAGTTGGTCTTAAGTAATCGGTATACTAAAAAATATGTATGAAAATGAATAATGATGTAAGATTTTTTTGGTTTAGTCATTAACATTATCTTCTTCTTAGTTATTTTATTTGAAAAATAAAACAAAAAACAAAGTTGCATTATCCCTGATATGTATTTATGCAAGAACGCAACAGAATACACAAATAACCATAGAAACAAAGATGCATCGGAAATAACACTTCATTTCATTAATCAAAGAACTGAAACTTGTTTACATACATAATGGAAATAAACTAGATAGAGTGCTGGTAGCTTATCTCTTAGAGGAGATGTGGAGGCTACATGCCTCTGAACTTTGTGTTACAATGAGGCTCGAAGGCCTATATATTATTGAGAAACAATTGAAACCCTACACATCCAAAAACCTAACCCTAAGAGGTGAAACGCTAGAATTTGGGCCCCATTGGGTAACTTGGTACATCAATTTCCCGGGGTCGTAACTTTAGCATACTACATCCATTTGACGTGCATGATACATCGTTAGAAATATCTTTTCAAAGACAACATCCATAATGGACATACATTAAGACCAAAATAGACTCATATTTTCCTGACCATTCGATGCCAAAAAAACATCATTTAGGGCCTCAAAACGGATCCGAAATTTTAGGACCCGAAAACTGCCAAAAATAGTAAATTCTGCTACAATTAAGGAAACTAGAAAACTTAAAGAAACAATGGTGGGGGTCCAAGTGGAATATGTGGGTGGCCACCAATATCCTCCTAGATCAATCCCCTAAACTAAGAATGCAGCATTTTATTTATATACATATTTCCCTACCCTAAGAAGAAAGAAAACATGTTTATTCAAGTATATGAGCTTTTCCAATGTAACCAAGTGAGAATCAACATAGAAAATATACCCTTATACACATATGTGATGGTTATTGCAATGATTACTTGAATGTGGAAGTTCAACCAACTTACTTTTCTTTGCATCAATATGTGTCGAATGAAGGAATGGTATTGCGGTTGAGTTACCTCCTGAAACCATCTTTCGATGTAGTCTTGGTACTCACCTTCCTTTGCTATGTCATACAAATTGTCTTCTTCTAGTTGATGAGTTGTTTGAGCATATGATGGATCTGTTAGGATGCATGTAAATAACTCTTTAATTTCCGGTTTCTCTCCTTCGGATGTAATCCCCAATATGCCAGCTTCTTCTGCAGTCTTGCAAAGAAAATTATTTTGTAATTCTTAGGATTTTGGTTCCTCTGTCATTTCAAGAGTAGTTGATAAAATTTCAACTTCTGTCAGGATCTGCTCTTTGGTAGAGATCGAAATTCCAACTTTTGCTAGGATTCGAGAGAGTTCTCTCATACTAATGAGCACCTTTGAGTCCATGTCATTGGTTGGTAGGTCCTGCTTCACACAAGGATTAGTCCCTAGGGTTCTTACAGTACCCAAAATGTTTTGTGTGTTTTTAAGAAACTATTTACTAATAAAAAAAATTGTGATTTAAAGACAACACACTAAAACACATACATAAAATTAACTTGCGAAAAGTAAACAAACTTGTGTGAAAAGGGAACAACAAATATTTGGGGCAAACCACTAAAATGGATGCATTAGGCTGTCACACTATGGAAATTTTGTACTGAATTCATATTTGCATCTTATCATTTCCCCTCCCCCTTTTTGTGTAATGTAAATGTAACCTACCTACCCCTATCTACCTAGACTCCAATCCCTTTAGCACCTCCCCAGAAACGACGCCAAAATGTTGGGCAAAATATGCACTATTTAATTCAACACTTAATTGTCAACCTAGGAAGGGAGCTTATGAGATGTAAACACAATATGTGCAAGATTTGAAGGCTTGAACTAACCTAAGATAACTAAATATGCAGATATGTTAACATGAAACTATATGATTTTAATCTACATGCATGACTATCATGAGTTAAATGCAAGAATTTAATCTATCTATAAAACCAAAAAATTAACTAAGAACTTGAAAAGTAACTGTAAATTCAAATCTAATCTAATGTTATATTAATCTATTCTATAAAGGCAGGAAACAGATTAATAAGTCTAATGCTATGCTAATCTATTCTATGAAATGAAACTGCAACAATTAATCTAGGAAAGCGGTCATTTGGTCTGAAAGCAATCTAATGTAATGAAAGTAAATTTAACAATTCAAAACAGGCAACAAATCAACTAAACTATTTCATGAATGCATGAACTATATGCTTATGCAAGAATGCGAATCTACTTAACCATGTGATTACCTATGAAAGAAAATACTGAAATTAATTTCGAAATCAAATATGAAATTAATTACTATAAAACAAGAAATTATGCTACAAGTGAAAACAACAATTAATCTATCTATTCTATGAGAGAAACTACTCTATATTTTCAAAAGAGAAAACTAGCTAACTATCCTACTCTAGTTATTAAACTTGTGCAATCGTATAAAGCAAATTGAAACCTTAATCTAAGGACCAAGTGTAAACAAATAATTTGCAAGGAATCATAAACTAATGTAAGCAAACTAATTTAACAAATCTAATATAATCAACAAATAATCTATGAATTTGAAAAGTAAACTAAGCTATAAAACTTTCAAGATAAAACTTTTAAAAATACTAAAAACTAATGTATCTAAAAGGGAAAAATGAAAAAAAACAAAACCCTATTCCTAATGCTCAGAATCTATCATGCAAAATTTATGAAATTCATACAAGCACAAAACTAAACTAAAGTTGAGGATAAAAATAAAGTACACTAAACTAAGCTCAAAATAAAATAAATTAGACTAATGCTAAAGATAGAACTCAAACTAAAAATAAAACTAAACTAGAAATTTCATGAACTAAACTAAAATGAAACTAAACAAGATAATTGGAACAAACTAAATTAATTAAAATATCCTAAAGCAATGAAATAACCCTCTATTCAAAATTCACGCTACCATTCATTCAACAATACATTAAGAAATTCAATAAGAAAATATGAATGATGTAAAAAATGCAAAGTTCAAAATGCAAAGCAAACACAAAATACATCTAAGAATTCTAGAATATAAATTAAAGTTTTAGAAGACAAAAGTTACAAAATACATATTAAATACAAAATATAATACAATTATATAAATTCCCAAATATACAAAACTAAACATGAAATAAATTCAAAATAAACACTTTAACCTATATTAAAAAAAATTATAAACCAATTCGAATTAAGTTATTAATACGATATAAAAAGAAGAAAACATGTATACTCATTTATATTCTAAATTTTATCATAATTAAAAGTGAAACAATTAATCTTATGTATTAATATAAAATTGAATATGAAATGTTGAAGATGGATTCAAATCCCCACTAACTACAAAACATAGTAAAATGATGGAAAATTAACCTATATCCTAGCTAATTATTTCTACACAAAAAGTAATATTAGAAATTCTGGAAATGAATGAAAATTCTGTAAAATTCTATCTAAATTCAAAGTAAAGGCTGGAAGACAGACTGGATGAAGGTGCAAATAGGAGGTTGAAAAACAGTCCGCATAGAGGGACGAACAGAAGGCTGAAAAGCCAATCTAAACAGAGGGAGAAATGGCTGGCCCTATGGAAAATTGCATAAAAACTCAGAAAAATTACAATTTATCAACAAAAAAAATCATCTACATGAAAACTAAATATATGTACATAAAAACAAAATTACTTATGTGCAAAAACAAAAGATAAATCTTGGATATGTACAAGTGGAACCTCCGGTTGTTGAGGGGCCCTTCTCAGCAATAAGAGGCTAGTCTACATTAATGAATTACTTCATAGAAGAATGAAACATGCATACACAGCTGGACATAGAGTTTTATTAAATATGAGGAGAATTTTACAAAGTTTATATGTCGGCTACTAGCTACCCAGCCACTAGCTCTCAGGAAGAGGCTGGAATATATAACATTGAGAAGGGTGAGCAGGTCGACCCTTTCAGTGGTCGAGCACTTAAAATAGACAACCATAAAGGTGTTTAATTGATCCAATGCCACCGCACAGGAATTCTTCATCCTTCAGCACGATCGTGGCGTGGTGTGGTGTGTTTGCTGCTCCTTAATGGTGAACGGATCTTCTCCAGCATGCATGATGGCTATGTGTTGGGTAGGGAGGAGTACACAGGGGAGAGTCTCTTGAACAAGAGCTACTTCATCAGTGTGAATGGTGGATATTCTAGAACAAGAGCGCTCCATTCCCTAAACACGTGGAAAATAAGTAGCTTGGTGTTGGGCGAAATCAATGCATTGACAATGCTTCTAGACTGTTGATCATGCGATGACCTTGGTGCGTGGACAACAAAATGGTTTGAAAATTATTTCAACATTTAATGCTTGATATTTGATTATTAACAGCGCGCAGTCTGTTTGACGAGCTGGACAGATAAACGGACAACAAGCTAGACAGCAAGCTGGATGATGAGGTTAATTCATGGCTAAATTCAATTGGTTGGGTGCTAGGTTTAATGGCCAAGTTTTATTTGCTAGAAGCTAGGTTGCATAATTTTCCTGGTGCACTCCTCTTCTTCACGGCATGTGAGATTTTACCCTTCACAGCCTGCAAAAACATAAAAAACCATAAGTTACAGTCAATGGCTTGCATATACAGAAAATCATTAAATTAAAATCAAAACGTATAATGGCATGCTCATATATTAAAAAAGAAACGTATGCTTAAAGAGATGAGAGTTTATTATTATCAGAATGTATGAAGTAGCCCTTTTGTAATGGATGTCACACTTTTTTAATTCTATAATCATTTCTTTGAAGCCACGTAAAATAAGTTTGATTTCATAAAAAATATATATAAGTTGTTTTATTTATAAAAAGGTTAAACATTTTCTTGTAAATTCTTTTTAATATTTTAATACTTTTATTTATTTTGATTTAATTTTAAATCAATGTTTTAATTTTAAATCAAAGTTTTAAATTTTAAATCAATGTTTAATGTTTAGTTATTTTAATATCTAAATACTTTTATGTTTTTATTTAATTTTAAATCAAGGTTCTAATATTAAATTTTTAATATTTTAATCTCTTTATGTTTTTAATTTGTTTATGCAGAATCAATAGGACTAGCAAGAATCGAAAGATAAATATATCATGAAATCAAGACAAAGGAAAGCCAACTCAAGGAACCAATAAAAAGCACGTCATCAAAACCTAATGCGGAACTTAGGACCGAAAGAAAGGGCTGAATGAAGTGCTAAAATGCGCACTAAATTCAATAATACATAAAAAATGATGAATTAAGATTCTTTTACATTTATAAGTTATAATTGATGAAAACATAGTTAAAGATAGACAAATTAAAGATATATGTATTAGATTTCGGTAAATAGGCCAGGAAATTGATGTAAATAAAGATATTATAAAAGACAATTTCGAGGCCCAACCTAGAGTGAAGCCCTGAAGATTGTGATGAAGCTAGAAGCTTCACCTATTGGGGAGAATGCAGTCAGGATGAATCAAATTCAAGAATAGCTAGTGAACCTCACACTCCAGCTGTAGGATATCAAGAAAGGTAAGGAGGAACGGGTAGATATTTGGTGTACTCGGTGTCACGTAAATGGCCACACCAATAATACTTGCCCCGACTTTATAAACTATATGTTATCTAGACCTCTGAACCTGCTGAGTAGCAGTGTTGTGCCTTGGTGTCACATATGCCAAGTCTATGGACATCGACACAAGGAATGTAGCTATATGTAAAAGATGGTATCGAAGCCTTCCAATTTATATTGTTCATTCTAACGCTCAGTCAGGATGAGGATAGATACTATTGGGCATACAATCTGCTTTAGGACATAACTTATGATTCATATTTTATGAAGGGTGAAGGTCAACATGGAGTCTAGCAACCACATCTGTAGCGTCATATGCACATTTCTCAACCACAACCGTAGTACACACCGCCACCACCAATGCAAGTTTTTCCACCGCAACCGTAGTTTGCGCCACAACAGTAGTTCGCACCGCAACATCCATATAATCAAATCTCGATGGATTAGGCACAACCACAATACATTCAAGTAGCACACTTTGTTCAAAAACAAGTGACTCCCTTGCCACAATAGGTAACTCAGTCGCAGTACCCATAGCAAGGAGGATTTCGCAGAAGATTCTGAGGCAGAGGAGGAGGATTTGGACGAGGAGGGGGGCGAGGTCACGCATCAGTCCAATGCTGTAATTATGGAGTATTCAGGAATTATTAGAGATAATTACCCCACTTATAGTGCTCATGCACATACTGTGTAGCTATTGATCATACTATGGAGAACTTCTCGCAGTTAATCACAAGATGGAAAACCAGAAATGTTCCATAATTATAAAATCAAGCCCAGTTGCAGAATCAGAATTAGCTACCAGCCCAAGAACAGTTATAGAGTCAGGACCAGAATCAAGTTCCACTCCAACTAGACTATTAATCAGATGATGAATCCACCAGTAAACCAAAATCCACCACTGGCTCAGACTCCTTCGGTGAACCAGACTCAATGTCCAACAGTTGTGACGATTTCAACAGATCCCAAAACGCAGGATGTCGATGTTTCCATTGTCACTCATGGAGGTGCGATGAAGAGAGATGATGGACCCTAGATGCAAGTTCAATTAGCTGGGAAGAATAAAGCGGTGTTTGATATTGCTACTGAAAAAGAGACATTTTTTGAAAATTGGGACATGATTGGACGAAATCTTGGTAAGTTGCATGTCTATGAAATTCCATCCTCTTTTGATTTATCCTTAGAAGCAGTACCATCACGACAGCATGGTACCTTGCAGCAGTTCTTTGAGAAATTCTTAGCACTGGCATGATATCTCAAGATTCTTGATGAGATTGAGAGGTTGTTGTATTTTTTAGGCAAGGAGATGAAGGACTATGCAGCGAACTCCTTGCAGAAGAAAAAGACAGGTAAAGAGATGCGTATGAATATCTATATTGGTGACTATGAGGTGGACTCAATCATCCTGGACTTGGGATCAGATGTGAAAATCCTGACTAAGAATACCTAGAAAAAAATGGGGATCCTAATGTTGGGTTGGTCACCTATGCAGCTATGATTGGAGAACCAAGCTAAGGTGCAACCCATTGGATGGGTAACAATTTTGGTTGTCAATGTTGAAGGCATGAGAACAAACTCTAACTTTGATGTGATTGAAGTCTTTAATGAGGAAGGATCCTATCCTACACTATTGAGGATTGGATGGGCCAATGACATCATGGCCATGATTATTTTTAAGAATTGAATGATGACATTCGATTCGTTTCACCCATGGAACCTGTAGAGGGCCGAAGATACATTGAACCTATGAAGGAAGAATTTGTCAAGGGGTGGGATCATGCATACAACATCTCTGGAGACTATATCCACCTAATTGCCAAGGGGGAACTTGGTTGTTGTAACACTAGCTCTGTGTCCTTTGATTCTAAGGATGCGCTTGAAAATTGGAAAAAACACATGCATGAGGTATCCTTTAGAAAGCGTGGTCTGATTACATAATCTATGTGTCATGTTGCAACTAAAATGGTTGAATTGCTAGTGTTTGAAGGGTTACCATAGTTTTCTGCATTCTTAATAGTCTTTGAAGAAAGAGTCTCAGAGCGACAATGACTGTTGGCACTGGAGGAAGCACTGGCGGCTACTCTAGCCCGCTGGTGGGTAGCTCAAAAGAAAATGATTACTGGATGGATGCAGTGTCACATGCTAATGACAATCCATTTTGGTACCATAGAGGTGTACCAAACTAGGAAGTATGATAGGAAGAATGACCCTAACATCCATTTGGCAGAGTGTCAAACACTATGGGAAATGCGACCAAACGATGAATGGGTCCATGCCTTTATTCATACCTTGGATTAAATTTCGAGGTCTTGGTATGTATCTGTAGAGCTACGTAGAGAAATAAATACCTAGGAGGAGTTTATGGTTTGTTTCTCCCATAATTTTAGTTTTGCATCCACCAATCCTGATGTCCACAACTTCATATCATTTGGGATGTAGTCTTAAAAGTTGTGCCAAATCGCATATGTTGTGGATCCACATGTGCATTGCTGCATGAAATTGATGATGGAATGTGTCGGGCACCCAATATGCAAGTGAATTACAACTAACACATAGAGTGTACAATATTTGTTGTCAACCCGAGGAAGTCTTTTATTTCAAGGATAACATGCACAGTATATGCTTAAACACGAAATCACTGTAATTGAACAATACTATCCTCTATTCGGCTATGCTCATCCCAAGAATCCAATTAATCTAGTTACCTTCTAAGGATTGCAATCACAATTACCTTCTGCTATGTCTTGATCTAAGAATGGAGAAATAAAAGTCACATCTAAGTTACAATTGCAGATAAAGGGAAATCTTGTTCACACCACTTAATGATTAACTCAACTATCTAATCTGATTTTCCTAGGAATCCAAAAACATACATTGAATATTGATCTAGGAATTCAAAATACAGAGATTGAGTTCAGTTGTTCTAGGAAATTGAAGTACAGGAATGAAATTTTGTAATCATAAAAATAAGAGACAAGCTGCAAAGATTCATGGAAAAAACAACTAAAAGATCTAAGGATGAACAGAGCTATTACATTTACCACATGAATTGCATAAGAAATAATTACCTACTTAGTCGACTGTCACACTATGCCACTACAGGTATCCAAGGAATGCAATCATGACACACTGTAAATCCACACTTGTTACAGCTTCCTATGAAGAAATAAAATTAACATAACATCACACAACAAATAATTGAAAAGGCCTAATTTAACTTAGTGATCCCTGTGGAAGGCGGTCCTAGCCTTCACACAGAGATGCTGGCTAAACACACGTAAAATCCTTTAGATCATAAGTAACTCCTTGTATTAAAAGATAGAGTGATTACACAATTCCTCCTCACAGCTAATACAATGAATTGATTATATGTTCAGCAAACCCTGGCTTGAAACAGTTCTCCATATTTATACAATGTAAATCATAACATCCTATCCTATTATGGGGCAACCATGAAGATCCCTAATCCTTAGGCACCCTAAATGACAACAGTTGTTACAAACATGGTAGGATGACAAATAGGAGACATAGGAAAACTATTAATCGCCCCAGGAGTGACGATATCTTTATATTACGGCTACACACAAGCAACAACACACTGTTGACCTCCAAGTCTGACGCATTCTGTTGCAGCTACCTTGACACAGCTTTATCCAGGATATCACATTGGAACCGCATTCCTTGGGTAATGATAGGATGGATGAGGATTAGCTTGAGCGATGAATACCCATCCTTTTCTTAGCCTCTTCATCCCAATCTTCCTGCAGTCCATATATCTCAAAATACCTTTATAAACCATCATATGTTAGTGCATTGAGAGATATGAAGCCTTAATTATCACAATCATAAGTATTAATAAAATAAAACAATGACCAATTATACCTTGGTGGTTTGAAGAGTAGAGTGGGGGTAAAATGTTTATTTGGCATGCTCAATGGGGTAGGATAGAACAAGAATAGGTAACTAAGGGTGGTCAAAAGAGGCCATTTCTGGGCCCAATAGAATGCTATAAAATGTCTGGCGACACGGAGGACGATGATGAGTTGTGAAATATTAATATTCCAAATACTGAAGGGATTCGTGATGTTGTAGCATTGAATGTGCCGACCGATCCCATGACTCAACCACTAAATATTAAGAAAGTTAACATTGGTATAGATGAGAATACGAAGTTCGCAAATGTTGGGGACTACTGGGATGAGGAGACCATGGTTGGGATGAGGACACCATGGCAAAGATCACGAATCTCTTGCATGAATTTCAAGATCTGTTTTCGACAAATTTCTTAGAAATGAAAGGCATATTGGGAGACCTAAGGGAAATGAAAATTTTGCTGAATCCAGATTTCAAACAAGTAAGACAGAGACCATATTGTCTGAATCCATGATACAATGATAGAGTCAAATCTGAGCTTGATCATATGTTGGATGCTGTAATCATCGAACCTGTCGAAGAGTCAGAATGGATTAGTCCTATGGTGGTCCAAGACAAGAAAAATGGTGAGGCTTGGATCTGCGTTGACCTGAGGAAAATAAATGACACCTGTATGCATGAGCCATTTCCAACACCATTCACTGATGAGGTACTTGAAGGAGTAGGAGGTCAAGAAATGTACTCCTTTACAGATGGGTTTTTAGGTTATCACCAGATCATAATTACCAAAGAGGATCGACATAAAACAACATTCGTCACTGAATGGGGATGTTTTCAATATACAGTGATGCCATTTGGGTTGAAGAATTCCCCTACAGTATTCTCTCGGGTAGTTGTTGCTGCTTTTAAGGATTTTATTCAAAATTTCTTACAGGTGTACATGTATGATTGGACAGTCTACGGTCTAATAAAGGATCATTTGGCCAATATTCGACTGATGTTGGAAAGGTTTCGTCAACACCAGATCACCCTGAAATCCAAAATGTGCATTTTTGCACCCCATTCGACATATTGTTACTTCATATTGTGTGTAAGAAAGGGTTACTGATCGACCTTGCAAAGATAGCTCTCATCTTGAGTTTTCCCCCACTGACCAATGTAAAAATTCTTTAGCCAACGTTGGGGCACACGAGATATTATCACAAATTTATCAGAGGCTATGCTATGATCACTACCCCTATGGAGAAATTATTGAAGAAAGATGCAGTATTTGAATGGAGTCTAGAGTGTCATAATAGATTTTACACACAGAAGGACAAGATGGATTCGGTACCAATACTTGTATTCCTAGATTGGAACAAGCAGTTCCACGTACATGTTGATGCATCCTATGTTGCGCTAGGATAAGTGCTCGTGCAACCAAGAGATGATGACTTGGATCACGCTATTGCTTTTGCGAGTCAGAAGTTATCATTCACAGAGAAGAATTATACAACCACGGAGCGCGAGGGGCTAGCGATGGTTTATGTGCTGCAGAAACTCAAGCATTATCTTCTAGGAGGTCACTGCAAGATGTTTACTGACCATTCAAATTTGAAGTATCTAGTCAATAATCCTATGTTGGGGGGGAATATTTGCAGATGGATACCCCTCTTTTAGTAATTTGATTTTGAGATCATCATGAAGTCAAGTTTCTTGAATGCTGGCCCTGATCATTTGTCCAGAATTAAGACAGGTGACGCACCTACTAACATCGAAGATGGATTGACTGATGCAAAGTTGTTTTAAGTTGACATGGAAGATGACCATTATGCTCCAATAATCAAGTTCTTAGCAACAGGAGTGGAACCAGAAGAAATTTCCATGAGTCAAAAGATGTAGTTGGTGGTTAAAGCTTCTAATTTTCAGTTGATTGCTAGACACTTGTATAAGATGGGACCTGATGACATTTTGGGGCGATGTGTCCTCCCACATGAGAAAGAGAATATTTTAGAAGAAGCACATGCTGGCATAGCTGGGGGACACTATGGAGGATGGGATACTGTGAGGAAGGTGCTTCACATAAGATTTGGTGGCCCACTCTTCATAATGATGCGACAAGTTATGCACAGAGCTGTGATGTCTGTCAATGCGCTAGAAAACCATCATGGCAGGATGAGATGCCACTCGTACCCTAGGTAGCTCTGCAACCTTTTTATAATTGGGTGGTAGAATTTTTGGGTCCGATCAATCCACTGAAAAGAACTGGTGCACACTACATAATCACTGTGATGGACTATCTAACAAGATGGGTAGAGGCTGCACCATTTCTGGACAGTACTGCTGCAACGACAACTAGATTTCTATTCGAGAATATTGTGAGGCAATTTCGGTGCCTGAGAATATTGATGAGTGATCAAGGTAGTCATTTTATCAACCACATAGTAAGAGCACTGACAGAATAATTGTAGGTTCATCAAAAGAAAAGTACACCATACCATCCGCAGGAGAATGGAACGGTGGAGGAATTCAACAAAATATTGGAGCTTGCACTTACCAACGTATGTAACACTAACTGAGATGACTGGGATCTGAAGATTACTATAGTGTTGTGGGTCTATAACACCACATGCAAGAGATTTATAGGGAAAACACCGTTCAAATTAATATATGGGAAACAAGAAGTTATGCCTATGGAATACATCGTTCCTAGTCTGTGCATTGCTATTGCGACCGGAATGGATGATGATACTATGCTAGAGGAGCATGTAGTGCAGCTGATACAGCTTGACGAAGACCGTTTCACTGCGGGTTTCTAGTAGCACATTGAGAAAGACCGACATAAGGCATGTCATGATCACCACATAAAGAACAAATAATTTCAACAAGGGGATTTGGTGTTCCTATACAGCAGTAAGTTCTTGAAGCATCTGGGTAAGCTACAAATGCATTGGCTTGGTCCATATCTTGTCAATTCTATTACCTCTATGGCTGTATTTCAATTATAGTAGTTAGATGGTGTGGTACTACCAAAGCTCGTGAATGGTAGCCACCTGAAGCCCTATCAGATGGGGGAGGGACCACGCAACGCCTGATGAACTGCACACTAAAAAAAAGGAGGAAAAGAAAGATATAGGATAGAGAGAAAAAGCAAGGGTGCACATGAGGGCAGGAGCCATATAAGAATAGGGGGTAGTAGACTCAACAATAAGTATCTAATTTAGGATGGGGCTACGCCAAGAGAAAGGGGCTGCACCCAAGAAGGGGAAAGGTTGCACGCCAGGATGGGGCTACGCTAAGGGGATGGGGCTGCGCCAAGAGAAAGGGGCTGCACCAGAGAACATAAAAAGTTGCCTGCCAAGATTTGGATATGCTAATGGGATGGCACTACACCAAGAGAAATGGGCTGTGTGTGAGAATGGAAAAGGATTCACGCCAAGATGGGGTTGCGCTGAGGGGATGGGGCTGTGGCAAGAAAAAGTGGTTGTGCCCAAAAATGGAAAGGGATGCACAATAGGAGGTCATCATGCAAGAGTGAGTGGCTCTCATTGTATGAAAGAAACCATGACAATGACCGAACATCACATCAATACTCAATAACGATTGTTAAAGTAGGTAACTGACGACACATTTCGATGTCATGTTTAATGATAGCAGATGCAAGAGGTGGGGTGGCAGAATCGGAGACGTATTTGGCACATAAATGAATGATTTAGTCATAATGATGCACCCAAGAGTTTCATGATGGCATCTGAAATGAATATGGTGTTATAAGTAGAGGGCCAACAACCGAGCGAACACCATTAGGTGGAGCTGCACTATGCAAAGTTGTAGAAGGACTAGGATGGGTAGTTGAAGGAAGCTCCACTATGTAAGGAAGCAAAAATCTAAGGGGAAATGTAGGCTACACTTGATATGGGGAAAACTATGAGTGAAAATGCTTTCTCAGCATAAATTGAAGAAGTTGTAAGTATGTGGGCTAGATCATCCGAGACGAAAGTGTCTGGAAAGGTCGCCCTTGGTTATATTTCTTTCAATTGGGTTTAGGCACAGACTAAGATACCCACTAGGAATCTATATGGGTCCCAAATTATTTCCCCACTTGACTAAATCTACAAGAAAAGGGAACCGGTTTGATCTCAGGTAGCCTGGGTTGAGCCTGAATGCAAGGAAGGAAAAAGGTGCGGAAGCTAGATTGGCTTTATAATTTCCTGCTGTAGACAATTGACAGGAAGCAGGAAACTTCCCAAAGAGTGACAATGAATCCGAAGACATTCAACAACCAATATTCATGGATGCATGAGTGATGGCACCACAGGACACAAATTTGCAAAGGTATGCCAAGGTATTTCGTAGTTGACCTTGGAGGAGGCAGTTGTGATGAACTGCACAATTTGACAAGTTTAGAGAAGTAGGACATCGCTTCCTGTGAGAATTTTCTACCCTTCAGGTTGTTGTGCGCACCAGGACCACCTGACATGGCTTGAGGACAAGCCATAAGAATGTGTTGGGGGCCTGTTGGCAAGGGGTTGGAGGTAAGTGAGTTGCTCAACATCTAGGATGTTGCGCATACTCATGTGGCACAACGCAAGGAAAAGATAGTGTGAAAGGCAGAAAATAGTCCACATTTTGATATTTTCATGTCACCTTTTTTACTTACGGACCATTTCTTTGGAATATTGGTCCTTAGTGGTTAATTTAGTTTGAAGTGGACCTTGAATGTAAAGGTGAAATACCATAAATAGAAGAATTATGCATATAAGAGATAGAGAGATACATGGAGAATGAATACCAGATGTAATGCTAGACAAAGTGATACTGGATTGTTGTCTATTTTGATCTGTGATTTGTTCTACAGATTTAATATGATGTGATGTGGATTGATATGAACTTTTGTTTCCATTTATCTTTTCCTATTTTACATTTCTATGATTATGATGTTGAATGATGAATGGATCTGCATATGAATGGATAATGTGATGCTTTCCACTGATGGATAATGTCATCTTTTAGATATGTTTTTCTGATTGGTAGATCTGTTGTAATGATGAATGACTAAATGCAACATGATGAATGGTTCAATAAGTAGTTTATATCTAGAAATTAAGCTGATGAACCTCTGATGCCCCAACCCTCCTCTATACTGCGGAAACTTGGTTCTGATAGCTCTCCCTTAAACATCTCGAGTGAGACCTCATCCGCTTTGTGGGTGTTGCTATGCAGGGTAAAACCTATTTGGGACAATGCTCAGGGATATCGCAGTGTGTTGAGTGTCGACAGAGTGGAACCCATGTTGACTTGTTTTGTTGGTCAATATTGCGCCAACAACAACCCTGTCTGAGACAAGATTCTCTACATACCAAGAAATTGAGTCCTCTTGCTCCTCTCTCCAATGTATTCCTCCATCTCCAAAATTTCTTCCCCTATCCTCTACCCATTCCCTCTCTTTATAGTTTTTGGTTAGGATAGGTTTTGAGGCCTAGGATGGTTAGGGGAGTTAGCGAAGTTATCATTCCAAACCTGAATTCTCCTAAACTAATCATCTTTTTTTTTAAGTTTGTTTTAGTGGAACGCATAGGTATGTATAAGGAAACTCATGACTGGTTTGTGAATTTTATGAAGGAAACTCATGAGTGTAACTTTATATGGATAATTCATGGGTTTCATATGGGATGACCTACGAGTAACACACGAATTGTCACAATAATACCCACGAGTGCAAGGAAAACTCATATATAAAAATTAGCAAAGCTGAAAGAACTAATATGTAATCAAGAGCCAAATCATTTATAGTTTTATGGTCACTTCAATCCATAATGTCCTTTTGTGTATCGACAATATGGAGTCGATACTCGGATAAAGAAGTGAAATTTCATTGTATACCAGATGCCCCCTAATGTGTGCAGTTAGAGGGTAGCGATGGCTGCAATACATTACAATATTTTAAATTGTATGAATCAAAATCAAGGTCACAAAGAAGTACATGAAACAAACAAATCAAGGTCATTTACAAAATAATCTTTGAGGATTCCATGTTCAATGATGTAGAACACTAGCTCCTTTACAAGATTCATTTAAATCATATTGTATGGGAAACAAGGCCATGTATGTTTTACAATGGTGGATCAAATCCATGATAGTACAATTATAGATATTCAATAACCAAAAATAGTGTCACAAATCATAGCATAATCTTGCGCAGCTTAGGTTATATAGGTTGTAACCCGAGGTATTCATCCAAATCCATAGAGACCAGTATGAATCCTACCATGTGAATACATGAGTTGAAATTGAACATGGAAGGATGCCATCGTAGTGTCAGTTAGAGAGTTATACTGGAAACCAATGCAGAGGAATATACAAATATGAGTAGTAGATCTTATTCTACAAGAGGTTCTGATCAAAAGTCATTTTGCAAAGAGGAAGGAACTGAATCCTTCAAAATGTCACATGAGTAACTGGTAGACTAGATAAGGGAAGATGTACATACGATGATCTTAGAGATGGAAATGATAGGGATCATGATGAATAGATAGGGGGTAAATATACTTAAATAGTGAGCAGAACACATAGATGACCCAAGGAATATTTAGACTTTCAACTGGAACAACTAGACTTATCTTCCATGTAGGAGACATGAAAAAATTCCCCATGTATTCAAGACAAGTTGAGGAGTAATTACTCTAATTGATATTTGAACTAAGAAGTGAAAAAATGAGACATTAGTACCAAGAGACTCAAACTAGTGCTTTGTTCAAGGATGACTTGCTGCCAACAAACTTATAACCCAAAGAGTGTATTTATTCCTTTCCTTCTTGTTATGTTTTAACGAGTCCAAGGAATTCAACTCAATTGTTTCTTCATTTTTGAGCAAGCTTGAAGAAAAGAGATAATAGTGGTTGATATAAAACTGATCAATTTATTTTACGAGACCTAATTAGTGAATGCTCGTTAGTGCTTTCATAGTTTTGAGAGTCTAAAAACTCTAAAGAGGAATCTAGGGGGGTGATTTTTCGTAAATTTAGTCTTCTCATTACAAAAAAGTATAAAACAATCCAAAGGAGAACTCTCTTAGCTTCTGAATAACTAAGGTATACCTTTTTCGTACTTAGTCAGCAAGGTTCGAAAAATGGGTAAACTATCACCCAACAGAAACTCCTTCAAAAGAAAGCATGTAGCCTTAGTTTAACGAGTGTGAAGGAAGGAAAGATCACTTGGAAAGTTCCATTTATTTACGAGAATGGGACAAACAATAGTAAACATGATGCTTTGTACTGAGGTTTAACGAGCATGAAAATGGCATAAAAAATGCTCAGAAACTTTTTCATGTTTAGGTCTAGAGCATGAAAAACAGAAAAGTAAGCTCAAACAGGTTATTTTTCCGTAATTTTAGTCCTACAAGCATGGAAAATAAATAAATCTATGCTTGAAGATACTCTTCTAAATTACAAAGAAAACAGAGTATTCCTTTTACACAAATAATCCATAGGGTTGGAAAAAGGGTTAAACTTATACCACTATGAATTATCCTTCAAATCCTTTAACAAGTCTGATGAACAAGAAACTTGACTATCTAGTCATGTTTAAGGAGTCAAACCATGGCTTGAAGATAACTCTATAGGGAGGGGGCCTTATAATCAATTGTAGTTCAGTAAAAGATACAAAATGAGGCTCATGTTTGTGTGAAAAACAAATACAAAGGCTCCCAAAACCTAACACAAATGCGACATGGGTACTAGAAACAACAAGGAGTGTTCTAAATAGGGTAACCCATGTGAGGTAGGTTCTAACCATGGAAGAAAAATGATGTTTGAAAGGTAAGAATTGGTCGCACAATTGTTGTGCAACACTCACAGGTGGCCCACTGCAAATTCGTTAGTTCTCAAAGTAATTGCGGGTTTGTAGTTAGGAACCCATGAGTGGCTCGTGTTTTCCTCTTTGGAAAGTCATGAGTGCTGCAGAATTAGAGTTTTTAACAAATCTAATGGAAACATTATTGAATTTGCAGGCCAAGATGGTGCTAGAGTAAAGGGAAAGGGAGAATGAGGATATGGACATGCTATCCATGAGGTATCTGATGACACTTAATTCCCTTTGGAGGTGCAGATTGTTGAAATTATACCGCACATCAAACATGAGGTCCTAAGTTCAACTACTAGAAACATTGGTATGATTATGGGATCATGAACTTGGGATGTTTGACCTCTAGGGAGAGACATTAGAGCTCACTGTAGAAGAAATCTACTTTATTACTGGATTGTCTCATCAAGGGGAACCCATGAAATTGGGTGACACTAGCTGTTGGGTTGATCCCCTCAGTGTATTGGATTATTGTTGGGACTCAGAAATGTCACTTTTTCATCCACTTTATCTTCCGCTATTCCTCACATTTAATCATCCCATTAACCTTTTATCATACCATTTCCATAAAAATATGTGGGTTTCACCTTATTATTTCCACTTTATTTATTTTAGTATTATAAGTGAATTTATGATTAAATATTAGAAAATTAACATGTTTTCACTAATATCTCAAAGTATGGATGAGCTTTGTAATGTGTAGGAACATGTGAAGGATTAATTCCAATAAAATACTTCACGTATATCTCATCCACCATTTCACGGAGATATTTATGCAAAGAATATTCCAAGGAGAATATCATGGAGATTTGGTTGAGAGACATGTGGATAATTTGTGAGAGATATGTGGAGGATTTGAAGGGATCATATCTTGTAATAATAGGAAAGTAGTTGAGTGGTTGAGTGAATAGTGGATCTCTCATTATGAGATGGTTATCTTCTTCTCAAAGAAGTTCATGTATAAAAGAGAGTGCTCTCTCTTCATTTTTTATCCTAGATTATCTTAGAATATCTTAGATCTTAGATTATCTTAGAGAATAATAGATTGTAGAAGTTAGTATTGAATTTGTAATATGGAGAAGGGAATTCTTAGCTTTTGTTCATAATCTTGGTTTGATGCTTTCATGATTTATGATTGAATCTTGTGATGTAATTTAAGATTGCTTTATGGTTAATGTGAGCTCACATGTGTTGTCTTGTTGCTCTTCATATGTTGTCTTTCTTATATGCAATTTACTTTCAGCCGTGTGTTTCATCTTCCAACATTAGATTAGCAATTGCTTGTTTCAGTTTAAGGGGGGTTATATTAGATTAGTCTTAGTTTCACGGGGGGTTAGATTAGCTTAATTTCACTTTAGTCTTGCATATACTTTGCAGGTGCTTCGTAAGACTACGAACCTCGGATTGACAAATTAAATGGCTGGGAAATTATTATAATGGAATTAAAACGCCATTAATACGGCCCAACAATTATGTCAATATGTACTGCTTACATGGAACATAGAAATTGGGGACATAAGTACTGATAGAATAGATTACTAGCTTCCCATTGAAAGTTCTTGTAAGCACTGTTGTTAGAGTGGTAGGGCATCTACTTTGAATTTAGCTACACATAACCACATGTGTATAGTAGTGGAGTGTCTACGAGGTGTGATCTTTGAATGGTGTTTGGGATTGGTCTCAATAATGGAGAAACAACTTTTAAACTACAATATAGAGAAGAAGAAGAACTTTGACTATGCGACTATTTTGGTTGATTTCTTATTCGATAAGGTTCTTGCTCTAACCCTGTAGTGACACTTCCAACCTCCCCTCACCGTGATCCGAGACTTATGTAGTGGGGTGATGCAATCCTCTACTAGGGTTGTGGTGAGATCTAGGGTGGCTACAATGACGATTTATATGCGTGGTGGAGCCGCTAGGTTCCTGCTTTGGATCAATTCCCATATGCAGGTTTGGAATTTCATGGCAATCTTGAGTTATCTCTCCCTCATGTAGAAGCATGGGGAGACATGGGTAAGTCTTTTACTTTTTCAAATATTTAATTTTTATGAATTTTTTTTTATAATTCTATATACATATTTATTCGAGTCTGAAATGTCTTTTGATGATATGAAGATGTTGTAATTGTCTGACCAGATGAACATTCTAGGACATTTGTATGACCAGTAGATGGAACCAAAGACAAATCTATACTTTGTATTATGGAGGGAAATCTGGTTAGGTTTACCCATGATGTACTGACACTAAGGGTGGAGAGGATTCCTATGGCCATGCAAGAGCATGTTGTAGGTGTACCTCCATCCTGGTTACACCTTATCCGAAAGGTGTCTCGGGTTGTCCTATGTTATGGAGAGGTTGTGGAGGAAACTGCAGCTAATGAGGCTGAGGAGATTCCATATTTTTAGCATATGAAGGATTAAAATATTATTTTGTATTTTTGATATATATATTCATTGGACCTTCGAACCAAAACTCGATGTATATGGACATACTTTTTACATATATACATATATATATTCGGTTATTTACATGTGTCTTTATGTATCTTTGTATTTATTTTACAAAGTGTGTGACAAATGCCAGTCTAAAATGTAGTTAGCAAATGCATCAGTAATAGTGTTTTGATTTCTTGAAATGTGTTGATATATAATATGTTCAAAATTTATTTCAAGTAACTTAATCCACTAAAACTGAAGTAAAAGAGTAGGGTGTCTCACCTGGTAGAACCCATTCAGCTGTGAGACCACTAACTGAGAGTCGATTTTGAATTCCAGACAGGTGATACCATGCGATATAACATCCCAAATAATCTTGATGACAACACTATACCCAATTACATTGTTATTTGTAGGACCTAAGAAAGTGCCTCCTGAGGCAACGAATAGTCCCGTGGGTGCATAAATGGCCCAAGAAGATCTATCTAAGTTGCAAATGTGATGGTTGGCTCCATCAACGAACCCTATGAACCACTCCAAAGAAACATGAAACAACACCAAACTACATAAGAAAAACTAACCACTAATGGCCATTTACATAATTATACAATTATAATACAAGAAAAAGCATAATGACTAAGCGTAATACCTTTTTAGCTATATCCCATTTCATGGCTCCAAAAACTTATTACCATTATAATAAAATAACTGATACGTACCCTTATTTAGAAATTTGACACAATGTACGGTCCTAACCACATAGATTTAAAATTTTCTGTCCCAACGGGTTCCTTATCGTGTTCATAGACCAAGACAAGCTCTCCCTAGGAGAAAACTCTAGGTTTCACGGTTTTTTCATATTGGTTTTCCACTCGTTGTTTGTGTCCTCCATTTGTTGTGAGTGCATTTCCCCACTTCTCATCTAGATGTTGTAAATGAAACATACGTTTTTATATTTCAACAGTATCGGGCAGTACGTGAATGGAAATCTTTAAGGATGGTATTTTGCATTCCACCGATGTGACTTATTCCACCCCATGAATGAGCTTGAAGGGTGGAAACCCTATGGAAGTATTAACATTCGTTCGATATTTCCAAAGCACCAGATACAACATGATGTGACAGTTTGACCTACTTGCATTAATAGTTCACTTGAGAATGGTTTTCAAAGTTTTGTCGACTTATTCTACTTCTAGTCAACAAAATGTTTGTTGACTTCTTCTACTTGTAGTCATCATCTTGATTTGAAAATGAATTCCATGGTCAGTGACAATCTTCTTTGGAATACCAAACCTAGTGATAAATTGATTGAATATGAATATGCTTCCATGTCACCATCGAATTTAAAGGTAGGTATTTCCTCTGCCCACTTCCTAAACTAGTCAACAACAACAATGATATACTTGTTCCCCCTAGTAGAAACTAGGTTGCAGGTCATGAAATATACCCCCCACTTGGTGAAGGGGCCTACCGCGATGATTGAGAAAAGAGGAGAAGGATGTGGCCACATCTTTCTGGTGTAAATATTGCACATATGACATCATTTTACTATTTCTACGCAATCTTTGAAGATAGTAGCACAAAAATAACTAACATGGAAGATCTACTCAACTCTTGCCAACCCAGATAAATGAACCCCACATGCTCTGTTGTAGGAATCATCTAGGACAATATCAACCTCCTCATGGGTGAGGCATTGGCACAATATGGAATCTACCCATTGTCTATATAATGTATCACCAATTATGAGGTAGTTTTTCGCATTTACTCTTAGCTTACGTCGATCTTCCCGTGAAAAGGTCATGGGACAATGCAAAGTTCATAGATACACTAGGATATCTCTGTACCAAGGATCAGAGGTTGAAATTAAGAAAATGTTATCATAAGGAAATAACTCATCTTCTATAAGTACGCTTTCTTTTCTCAGGAACTCTCAAATAGGTTCCACGAATACTAGGGACTTCTTAGACTTGGAACACTGACATATAGGTCAAACTCCAAGAGAATGACAATCCACTTTTTAAAATTTCCCCTAATTATTCATTGGGATAATACATATTGGAAAGGATTTACATCCACAACCATAGTGGTTGTCCTCAACATAATGTAGTGTCTCAACCTCTAGAAGACATAAAATTCCTCCAAAACTAGTTTCTCTACGTGTGAATACGCTAGTTCAGGACCAACCAAAGTGCAACTAAGATAATAGATAACATCCTCTTGGATCTTGTCATCCTCCTGAACTAGCACTATGCCTATCATAGACTCATATGCATCCAGATACAATATGAAGTCCTTTGTGTAGTCTGGTGGGCGCAAAAGAGGAGTTGATAATAGTTCTTTTTTCAATGCATTGAAATAATGTTGAGGGACTTCAACCCATAGAAATGGGGTGTCTTTCTTAAGAAAGTGCATGAAACCCTTAGTGATCTTGACATATTTTACAATAAATCGACAAATAAAGTTTGAATTTCCTTATATACTTTGAAGTTGTTTGATGGTTCAAGGAGGAGACCGATTAATAATTGCCTCTATTTTCAATGGATCAACCCTTATACCCTTATTGCAGACTATGAAGTACATAAGTTTACCAGATTCGACACAGAAGATGCTCTTATGGGGATTTAAGCAGATCTTGTAGTTCCTACATCTCTAAAAAACTAAGCAAAGATGATCCAGATGATCCTTCCTCTTTTGAAAATGGGTCGGAAGATCACCTAGGTATGGTTCAACAATTTTCTTAATGTCATGGAATTAAAAGTTCATTGCACGTTGAAAGGTTTCCTCAACATTTCTCAAGCTAAACGGCATATTTTTTTACATGAACATACCCCAAGGATAGATAATGAAGGTTTTTTGTTGGTTTTCAAATTTAATCTGAATCTGGTTATAGCTCGAAAAACCATCCATAAAAGAGAAAAAATTTCTATCTACACATGCATCAATAATCTGAGCAACGAATGGCGTGGGGTAGTTTTCCTTGGGAAAATCATTTTTCAAATCCTATAAATATATACAAACACATATCTTTCCTTGTTTATTATCGAACAAAATGGTATTGGATACCCAGTCCGTCAGAGAGATAGGGTAAATGAAACCGACTTTCAACAGTTTTTCCACTTCAGCCTTAACAACTTCCCCTTTCCATGTATTAATAGGTGTAATATTTTATCAAACAATTTTAATGGTAGGGTAATTTATGATTTCATGTTACACAATATATGGGTCGATTCCTGACATATCCTCATAAAACAAGGAAAATACATCTCAAAACTCCTTAAATAAGGCAGTATAACTAGCAATCTCTTCAGGTGAAGATTTTGCTCCAATATGATCATTTTCCATGACATCGGGTTTCCTATAGATATTTATTGGAATGGTGCCGAAAATGTTTTCCATGTTCCCCTCAACAAATAATCCCTCCTTGGGAAAAGGATTCATAGGAATACCAATACCTTCATTTAGTATCACATGGAATTCATAATTTTTTATCATGTCCAGGTCTGGAAGGAAGTAGGACTTGTGATGTAGATCTTCACAAATTTTCTTAGGTCATATCATGGCTTCCTGAATGACTTCATCAGATGGAAAAGCCATATCTGAGCAGTCATAAGAATAACTTGACTTATCTTCCCATGCGAGTTAGTAAGCTTAATCAGACTCTTTTGGGAATGGAGGATTCAAGATGGAATCAAGAGTAGCATCGAATATAGATTTATAGGAAACTTATGATGCTAATAAGGGCACTTGAGGTTCATCTTGCAAAAGGAGGAACCATATCTCAGTCCTATATGCAACCATACAGATGTTCTTCCCTACACTCATCATACCTAAGCAGTTTTTAAGAGTGGTCATATCAAAATTTCCCATTAATGATGTATACATCCTATCTCCCAAACTTTCATTCGCTAGGAACGACTGATCAATCAAAGGTACGTTGGACTTTGAAGTCTCCATATGAACGTTTCGAGTATATATCAGCTGGTCAATAGTTACCAACTTTCCTTTGTGTGGGAACACAAGGAATCCAAAAATAGACGATGGAATAGCACCATTGTATAGGTCCAACTCCTCCCAAAAAGTAAATTATAGTCCAAAGGGACATTGACTACTTCAATTTCCATATAGACCATTTTCCATGCCAGTTTTATTTGAAAATATGGTAGTATACCATGCAGACTGACAAAATGTTTGTCGAAATTGGTCAACAAAGTGTTCTATGACACCAACGTAGGGGATCCCAAAGACTTCCAACATGAAATTGACATGAAACATGTGGATGCACCTTCATCTATCACTATTTTTCCAACGGTTTTTCAGACATCAACAACATCAATGGAAAAGGCCACGTGGTAAGGTAGGCATGGTTTGACATCAGAAAGACTTAACTTAGCCATTAGGATTGCATATTCCATACGAATGATGGCTTCTAGAAGTGAATATTGCCTTGAAGGGAAACTTTGCAACATTCTATGGATGACATCGCACAAGGAGTTTGAGCCAAATTTTCTACAACTGAGTAGTTCGAAGCAGCCCTTACATTAGGGTTGTGAAATTTCTTTTTGAAGATATTTTTTGGTATGTTTGACATAGTATCAACTGATTTATCAATAGAAATTGGTGTTGATGTTTGAAAAGTTTGTTTGTCTTTTTTATAAGCCTTCAATTCATAATTTTTAGCTCTGGTCTGTAACAAGGTATGGGATCATACCATATTGATATAATGATTGATCAGTAGAAGGAGCATTTTTCATACTCACAATGTTTTTCAGATCACTATAAGTTGCATTTTGTCCTTGTGGAAACAAATCCTTCAGGATGATCGATTGTTGTTGTTCTAGCAACTTCTGTGCTTGATCCATTAAGGGACATTGGTAGGTCAAATGGTCTTCCTGGAAAATCTTGCAAGGAAATTTGAATTTCTTATTTTCTTCCCCATCCCTCAACATTCTTTGTGGGATTCTCCTTGTTTTGATTTCCATCACCCTTTTTATCCTTGTTCTTTTTCCCACTGGGCTGTATATTTCCCTTTTGGGTAGATTGTATAGTATAAAATTTCTCACTCTAGGGTGAGGGGGTGGAAGCCTTGGCTTCCTCCACTGCATATTTCTTCACTAGAAGTTCATGGATCTATTTGGGTAGTGATTCTATAGTTGGTGTGTCAACTGAACCCACCACGCCATCAACATGTTGTCTAATCTTAGGTTTAGCAAAGTCTGTGGTGGGTCTTGGCACCTCAGGAATAATCTCATAGAGAATCCTAGAATGGGAATATATGAAATCCAGTTGTTGGGACCTGGGTATGGCCTCGTCCTCTGAATTCACTCTCGACATTGAAAAATATTTTGAAATATACGATAATAAATACTTCAAAAACCATTCCAATAGGAACTCGGGAGGAATATTGGATTTAATAAGACTCTTTATCCTTCTCCATTCCTCAATGTGGTGAGAGATATGAGTGGCCTTATTCTACCAAACGATCAACAAAAGGTATGTACTAACATAGTACCAGACATGAAGTTTAAAGTGATTCAAGAAAATGGTTGCTAAATCAATAAAAATGTCATAGGTGCCTAATGAGAGTTTGATATATCACTTTTCCACTATATTGGTCAGATTTCGTTGAAAAATTCTCATCCAAATCGAGTCATTGTTCAATGAGTTGGAGAAAAACCACAAATGGAACATCGTGACATGGTCACCTGAATCCTCACAAGTTTTCCCTTCGATCTTAGGAATGTCATGAGGTAATTTAATCGGGGCCAATGGCCAAGTTGGATCGTGGCACATAGGGTGGTCATTCACGAGTTTTGATAAGTGTGACAAGTTTAAAGAAATGGTAATCTAAGCCAAGAGAAAGATTTATATTGAGGACTCTTGGGTGAGGAAGTTCCCAAACCATAATTCTCAAAAGAGAGGTTGGGGTCGTCACCAACCACTAGTTGTGAAGAACTAATAATGTTTTGAAAGGGATTCCATCCAAAGGCCAAAGGATTAGTGACCTGAGGTGTGTTTTACTACATTGTACTGATTCCAGCTGAAGCTAGAGTTGCAGATACATGAGTTGTGATTCCCCCACTAAAATGTGAGAAGGGATAGCTACCTAAAGGTGCAACTAACATTGGAATAGAAGTATGAAAGATGAACCATGAAAAGGGGTTCGAAATTCCAAGTGACACACTAGGATCAGTAGGTGAAGGACCTACATAAGGATTGGATGGAGGAATGTGTCCCCAATACAATGGAAAGCCTTGGACAAATGAAGTGGAACCACTAGGACCAATTTGAGTGTTTTGAAATAACAATGAAGAAGTAAAATGAAAACTGGGTATCCCAGTGACTACCATGCTAGACGGACCAGTAATGTTTGAAGGTGCCAATGAATTAGCCACTTGGGAACTTGGAGACAATGGGGTTGATGAAGTAAAGTTAAAGGACACTACTGGTACAATATATATACATGGATTAGGTGCACTCACCAGTGAGGGAGAGAATCCACTAGACATCATGGATGAGGTGGGGGTAGACATATCCCCATTACCTTATCCTGAGCTAGACATAACAAAACTCAGATGAACACCAATACCAGGTGGACCAAACGGACGAATGTTGGCCTCTATCTACTTCTTGTCTCCACCCATTGTTCAATCACTCAACAGAATACCAACATGACACCACAAGACATCGACCCGATGGAGCAAGCTCAGTCAGTAACACCCGCGAAGTAGGTGCAGTCTCACCGAAGATATCTTAATTGGTAACTACCAGAGACATGTTTCCATAGTTGGAGAGAGATTATAATCCCTTGGCGCATGGCCAAGGTGCTTGAAAAAGGTGAAAGGATGGATTTTTACTACTACGTGATGATAGTGTAGTGGTGTGTCAGAATTGGCACATGACACGACCTCATCCTCGTGACCCAATAGCTGGTGCAATGTGGCGACACAACTAATTCCCTATACTTAGAAAATAGTGCATGAATGATATTTATACTTAGAATATTAACAATGAACTTATACAAAATATTTAAACAATACTTTTGAGCAGTAATACATTCATACTGGTACATTCTATAACACAAATGTAACTTTCATACTGTAAGATAAGAAAACATCCACATAAACATTCACCATTCAACAACATTCATCCATACAAAACTAGAAATAACATGGAAACCCATCTGGGAAAAACCACCAAGGTGCTCTTCATATGGTATGAGGAATGGATATAGCACCTTGTAGCCTGCAACTTGCAGGCTTTTCTTAAGATATGTATTTCTGAATAAATCTTCTTACTCTCATGCTCTCTAGTTTATTCTTCTATCTACTCCTACTGATCTGCATAGAACCTAGATCGACTCTTCTACTCTACTAGTGGTCTGCACACACAACTACAAGATTCACGGCTCAACAGCCTTCTACTTCTATTTTCTATCCAACTTACTGAACTTACATAACCTTCTAAACCAAAAACACACCGAACAACCACCGAACCCTTATACTGAGCGGGTTCCTCCTATTTATAATATCTACAAGATCACGCAGGTTCAACTGAGTACAGCTCAATTATTACAGACTCGACAACTTACAAAATATATTTGTTACATAAATTTTGTCCCATACCTATCCATGAAAGTCCTGGAATACATTAACCACATATTTCACTAGTTGCGATTACATCTTTCAGCTTGCCTGTACTAGTCATAACTAGCCGCAAAAATTGTCCTTCCATCTTCCGTTGGTTCATCCTTCCACCGTCTTCCTTGATTTCTTCCTGTCCAACTTTAACTCTTATATCTACCTCTTCCATCCACTCAAATATTCCTTCCTCATCATAGGTACCTCGTTGCAACTTCCCTTTTTCTCTTCCTCCTTCATGCACATGTTTTATCTTCCTGCACTAGTTCCTTCATTTCTTTCTTGAGTTTTTTTTACCCTATCGCGCATGCACTTTTCCTCTTTTGTGTACACTTATAATTTATCCATGTATACTTTTCCTTCTTTTCCTCTCTCTTCTTCTGGACCAACAGGCCCTCAACACTCACATGTGGCTCATCTCGAGGAACTATGCAAAAAGAGACTTCTCCACAAATTTTTGTGCGGCAAAACTTCATGTTTCCCCAAAAAAATTATGTTTTTGGCACCGGATGTGCCATAGGACCAACCTTATCCTATAATTCCTACAAAATTTCCTGCACCCAAGCAACATCCGCGCTGAATTACTCATCTTGTTTCTCCAATTTCTCCACTCGGTCGGAACTGATGTGTTTTGATAGTCCTACTTCTAGCAACTACGCAATATGTTGAATCTTTTGTTGCATAGGATGAATAAGCCCTGTCACCCACAATACTTTTGATTGATATCTTTCCACCTCCTTATTCCTAGTGCACTCTCGGTCATGTAGGGCTTGAGCTTCCTAGTGAAGTTGTTTGATCTCAGCCATCTTAGTAACCATGTCCTGCAGTAAGAGATTCTTCATTTATTCCTTTGCAGTAGTGATTTTCTGATCAGCTCACTGTGCATCCACCTTGATCTTCTCTCCCATATCATATTCTAGAAGCAACTCCCATATAGTGGAAACAACTTCAACTACCTTAGTGCAGAGATTTTCTCCATCGCAAATCTTCGCAACAGACTCAGACGCTGCTTTATAGAGTTCCTCAAGCACTTGTGGAGGTGTGCTTGGTACCTGCCTAGTTTGAAGCTCCTCAAGTTGTTTCTTTAGCTATACTGCAATCCGCGATAGCCGGGAAACCTTATCTACTGAATCTTCATCTTCCTGTCCTTCTTCTAGTGGGAACTTGATGATTGTGCCCTTAACGGTCTAAGCTAGCGCAATGTGGCTTTGCTCGTGTGCCTAAATTTCTTATTCTTTTTCCCTAAGGAGGGCCTTGCACCCTTCAATTTCTTGCTATTTTTCCCTAAGGAGGGCCTTACATACCTTCTCCTTCATTTGTTGTTTTTTTTCCTAATAGGGAACAAAATTCTCCCTCAGTCATATTTTCGACGCGGTTACCTATTTTAATCCATAGAATTCAATCAAGGACAGCTTAGAGAAGTTGATCTGCAGTTTGTCAAGACTCAAAATCCTTAACAACATCATCAAAGGAACTTGTCTCTGTCTTTTCTACTATTTCGTGCCCCTAGATCTATTCTTTGATTAGAGACACTAGCTCTAGCATCACTAATGGGACGTTGGGATCCATGCCATATGTCTCAGTCTCAACAGTGTCTTTCACCTCGTTAATGGAATCAACCAACTTAGTAAGGTGGTTCTCAACTTAATCAGCTATGCTTAACTATTTTGTCTTCAAAACAACGAATATTTCCTTGGCGACCATAGCTACAACATTTGCTAGCATGTGAATATCCTCTTTAGTCAAGGTATCTGTGTTAGATCTTTTGCTATCTTTCCTCTTCTTGCATGCTGGCTCCTGTCCTTGCTTCTATGTTTGATATTGGATCTATAAATTCTCCTAACTACGTGTGTGCTCTAAATTACCATGATCAGAGCTATCATTTACACCATCATTATCTTCTTCTTCCTCTTCTTGCGACTAATTATTTGACCGTCACCTTCATCGTTTCCTTTTTCATTTTTCTGACCATTTCCTTGGTTCACCGATGGGTCTTCTTGGTGTTGTTATTTAGAAAGTGGCTCTTCTAGTGGTCCATTCCATGCATCCAGCCGCTCTTGGACAATTGCATCCACATCAACATCAGTGATCATGAACCTTGCATTTTTCGCTTGTTTCGATGGGTCATTCTTCGGTTCCAAAATCATATTATGCGCGCCAGCCTGGAAAATTATGAATGCCACATACCTATGCATTGCCACTGTGCGTATTCTATGGTTTCTCCTGATAACATCACACAATGCCTCATTGTGCAGAAAAAAAATCTACGTTATTATCCATCTTGTGGGCCTTGTTCTTCTTCCTCTCCCATAAGTTTTGATACTTTGTGCCAAGGAAAAGTACTAGAACATCCATTTGTTGGTAGTTCAGTGGGTTGGACCATAAAATGAATGATATTAGGATGAGTAGCCAGGAGTGGTGGAATTTGTGATTAAGCTCCTCATGTTCCTATTGTGCATCATCTATCAGTTCATTGAGCAGAAACTACGACCAATTGAAAATCAGTCCTTGTACGCATAGTTCTGCAAGCTCTACTTCTCCAGCAATACATTGAGTTGGCCTCATATTGCACAATAGTTTACAAGGGAGGAGTTTTATGGAAAATCACATTATCTTTTCCTCAATAGGGGAAATCTGAAATCCCCTCCCCGCACACCAAAGGTTATACTTATGCTTCATCTTCCTGGTGTCTTTGTGGTTCAAATAGGGCATGGGGTCTTTTCCTATCTTTGGCAGACCTGTGATTGAAGAAATAAGCTCGACGGTGACTAGGTATGCTTGATCGAGCCATAGGAATCCTCTATGGAAACATACCATAAGTTGTTTCACATATGTATTAACCTGTAGACTATGGATAAAATATGACATGAACAACAAGTCCAACAGTCCTGCGTTGGTGATGCCAATATCCCACTTCATCGATACTAAGACCTGCGCCTAAGATGATTTGGCTTGATTTGTAGTTATGAAATTGTTTATTTCCAAGACAAACTGTAGGCGATTGTCGACATATTGAAATACCAAACTGGTGATCTTTCGAATTAGATTCAGTAGCAGGGATATATCATTAGGGATTCAGGGTGAGACTAAAAATGTGGAGACTTTCTTTGGAAGTGTCACCTCCTCCGCATCATCTATCTTGGGCCGAACATAGTGCGGGAAGTATTCTTATTCCCTCCCATTATCTGTGTCTTTGGGAGGTGGTGAGTCCTTGTCTATGAGGGCCTTCTCCTCTGCATATTGCTCCATTGGTTCTTTCTTGAAATTTTCAGGAACAGACTTAGCCTTTTGTTTCCTAGTCATTTCTAGCTAGGACGACTCTCCAGCCTCTCTCTCTTCAGCTGATCTCAGCTCTCTGAGTGGTTTCGTGACTGCAACTGGTGATATCTAAACTAGGTTTGACATATGGCATAAATCAGGGGTTGGGATATTTGAAGGGGAGGTCACAGGACGAGCCACAGGAGCAAGTTTCTTCCTTGTTCGTGCCATTAGGTCGATTTCTAGTTGTTGTATCTCAGGTGATTATATCTTCCTCAATTGGGAAAACTGAGATAACAGTTGCATCAGATAGCTCTCTCTCACTGGGGATATCTATTCCCATGGGTTTCATCTTACTCTCTGACACACTTTGACTCTGTAAACTCTCAGCTCTCTTTATGTACGTAAAATACCGTTTAATGGTGAAGCCTTGTATTTATATGTGCCTTTGCATCCTTCAGTTGTCATGCGATGGGAGGTTGATGTCTAATTGATCACATGGGATTCTTAACCAATGCTTTCCTTCATTAAATCGACAGCTCGATCTATGGGTTGTACCTGTCAGTAAAGTTATGGCAGTTATGTCAAGGATGGATTGATGGGACCAAAAAGAACGCCACCCTTCTCCTCGTATTTTGTCAAATTTATGAATCTTAGTTGTCATAACCACCTCGAACTTTGTTGGATATTCATACTTTAGTGTCAGCTAGCCTGCCATTTCCGCTTTTCATTGTGATTTCCCTTTTTCCTACATTTTCAGCTGGTTCCATCGTAGACATGTGACATAACCATTTACGTCTTTTGTCCTGCTTTTTTTTTTTATCTGTGTAGTGTGGTCGTATCCAGGCATGTCACAACAATTATAGTAAGGCTTCAGGTGACTACCATTCACCATTTCTACGATATATGTTCCATCCAATTTCTATAGTTTAACTATGCCCGCATCAATGATGTGCGCAATTACATATGGCCCAAGCTAGTGTGTCTTTAGCTTGCTTGGGTATTTGAAAAACAATTTTTCATACAATAACACAAGTCCTCCGAATTTGAATGGTTTAACCTGAATATGGCGATTGTTCCATGCTTTTTTACTTTGCTTCTCCACAGTCTGGTGAAATCCTGTGACGAAGCGTTCTTCTTCCATCTGAACAAGTTGTGTCAACCTCTGTTCGACAGCATCCCTATCGGTCATCTCTATCAGTACAGCAATCCATAGGCTCAGCATAATGTACTCCATTGGCATGACAACTTCATGTCCATACACTAGTATGAATGGGGTGTGTCCTGTTAGTCGCTTACAAGTTGTGCGATACGCCCATAGCACAACTGATACTTTCCGTTCCTAGTCATCTTGGCGCACATTGAATACCTTGGTCAATGCATTCTCCAGAATATTGTTGAAAGCTTCGACCATTCCATTCACCTGAGGATGAAACTCTGTAGTAAGCTCAGTAATCACTTTGTTAAAAAAATGCATACCTTGGTCACTTAGTAGTATATTTGGAAAACTAAATATGGTGACTACATTTCCAAACAAAAACTTCATCACAGTCACAATGGTGCAATATTTAACAGGTGCACCTTCAACCCATCTAGTTAAGTAGTCTGTCGCAATGATAATGTAGCATGCGCCAGTCCTTATCCCTGGAGGACTGATCGGACCAAAAAAATCAACAGCCCATTTATCAAAGTCTTGCATCGTTATCTGTGATGTAAGAATCATCTGTTTGTGGTGTGATGGTTTCCTGTTCTTTGGCAGATATCACAACACCTACAAAAGATTTTAGTATCCATGTGTAAGGTTGGCCACCATAATCCTTCCTATGATATCTTGCACGTTGTTTCTTTTCCTACATAGTGTCCTTCTATGACACCAGCATGGTTGATGGTGGCGGCTGCTTCACCGAACCCGATTTCCATCGACCTTATGCACTGTGTCCAATCCATTATAGACTACTTGTGCGCACCCCACCATCTAGTGGGCGTGGCTTTTAGTACATGATCTAGTGCAGACAAGCGCTACGATTCTGTTACAAGTATTTCAAAATCAGTTAAGAAGGTTGCAAGGTTAGGTAAACCTTCATAGGTGGGTAGATCTCTTAACTCATTCTCCACCCATCACACATACCTTGTAAATCTTGTGCACCTCCTCATAGAGACCACATGTAGTTTGCATTTCCAATTCTCCAAGGCCTCCCCTGATTCGGATGTGTAGGAACTAGAAGTTTTCCAACTCAGGTTTCCATCCACTATTGGATTGATATAGTGTTATTGCATGGAAGTGACATTATAGATCTGGTCGAGATAATCAACCTGTCCATCATTGTAGACATGCTCAACGTATCTCTGTCCCTCTAATGGATCAATGGGCGACACCACTCTCATCTCATTTTCTTCGAATGAGAGAATCCTTTTCTTGAATTTTATAATGTTTTGGTTGTCTATGGCCCAATCTATCACTAGAAATGCAGGATATGGATTTGAGTCATCAACAATTTTAATGACTTCAAATTCTGCAAGCATGCGCAACCCTTCAATGTCAACAAGGAATTGACTCAATCTTCCAATTGGGAGGACCTTCTCCTGATTGGAAAGTCACAACTGGATAGGATACCAGTCTAAGCATGACTTACCCATACTTTCCCAATTTTGTTGCATCAAAATATTGACATCATATCCCAGGTCTAAGATGATGTAATTCATGCCATAATCTCCTATCTATGCAATCATTCTTAACTCGTGCATAGTTTTGAATTTCTTGCTGACCTAGTTAACTTTATTTTCATATGGTGGCTTCATGGGTGTGTCTTATATCATTTCTTGTAGTTATGTGATAGCATATTTATCTTGTATTAATGCTAAGCAGCTTGATAGAAACGACTTGAGCTTACTAAACTTGTGTGGTACCTTCTTCTGAAATATGTGTTGGAATTGTTCATGCATCTCCCTGACTTCTTCTAATGTTGACGGTTCTTCTGGATGCACAAAATTTTGTTGCACGTCCATGAATACTTACTTCTGCTTCTGGACATCAAATGGAACCTTCTTCTGTGCTGTGGGTTGTACCTGTGGCTGTAGTTGTTCTTGTGTTTTATCCTGATCAGCTCCAATCGTAGCACCTCCTCGTGTTATGATAACAACTTTTGGATCTCTTGGCTCAGCATCAATCATCTAAACGTCCAAGTTCAAATTTGGGTTTGGCTTCTGCATAGGGTTAGGTCTTGTGATGGTCCTTGCTTGCCATTTTGTGATCAACTGAGGACACTGCTCCACATTATGGTCCCGTCCCTTACAGTATGAAAATGTTTTCATCGGTTCTAGGAAATCTCTGGCATAGTGACCTGGTTTTCCACAGTTATAGCATGTAACATGACCTTTCCCTCTACTAAATCCTCCTCCTCCTCCTCGGCCTCTAAAATTCCTGTGACCCCTTCCATGAGGGTGTGGTTGTTGTAGGGGCATTGATTCTATTGATATTGCGGCTAATAGTGATTTTTTTGCACGTATGGCTGATGTAGTGCATATTGAGGCTGATACTGGTTTTGATACTGATTGGGTGGGAACTGAGCAGGCTGATACGATGTTTGTGCAGATTCATCCTGAGTCTTACCATCGTTCCTCATCAAGTATTTGTCAACCTTCTTTTCCTTGAGGAGTTGGTATGATCTACAATCCTTCTCTTCATTCCCTACTAACTTACATAATTTACAAAACAGGTTTTCTAGGGCACTTACAACTTTTTGCAAGTATAAACACTCTTTGTCGTGGTGCCCTCTATATTGGCATATGTGACACCATGGTATTCCATGGCCATTTAATGGGTTTTGTGCACTATATGAGATATAATTCATGAATGTAGGACAATTATCCTTGATGTGTCCATCCGTCCTGCATTTTGTGCACCATAAATATTATTTTGCTTCCTTTCCCTTTTTGATATCATGTAGTTGTATTGTCATATTAGCCAACTGCGACTAAATCTATACCATCCCTACGGAACCATCACCAATTGGCGAAGCTTCTAGATTCATATCCAATTCTAGAGCTTTTATCTATGACTCAATCTTTTGTTGTATCAAGGGCCCTTGGATGTGTGGAAACAATGCATCAATAAACTATTCTTTACGATGTACATTTGACATCTGAAAACTTACCTTGTTCATCTAAGTTTTAAACCATTGGTCAAAGTCCCATACTGACTTTGCCAATGCTTGTTTGATTTCTTTGATCTCAGTGATGCACTACGAATTAGACTTAGGTTTTCTTAACTTAGAGATCATTGCATCTTGTATCTCATCAAGGGTATTTTGCAGTGTTCCTGGTGGTACTATGCAGAACTTCATAAACCAGTCAAGTACATGACCCCTTAGAGTCATGATCATGTGCCCTCTTCAAGTCCTCATTATGAACTAAGTGAACCATCCAAACAGCTTCATAGATGAACCAATGTTGCTCTGGATCTTCTACTCCATTACCATTGAAAGTAGGTAACTGAATATCCACCCCATCCATTGCGTTGGCATTAGATTTATTTGATTGACGATCTAATGGAGGTATACTCTCTTGCGTGCTAGTCGCAGTACTAGCACTATTATTATTAACAACTCTTTCAGAAGATGAGGCTCTAGACCTTATCTCTGGCGATACTCTTGGTGTGATGTAGTGGCATCCAGAAGACCTTGGTGACTTGACAGTCTCTTTAGAGTCTTCTACTACTTATGATATCAGGTTGTAGTCCTCCTCTTTATCACAAGACCCTTCGTCTACCTAGGACTAAATTTCATGCTCACTCTCTTCGAACAGACTAGGAGATCATCGACCTTCTTCTGTCTTTCTTCTTTTCCATGATCTGAAATCTCCTTCCTCTCCTTAGGAATCCAGCTTCTATTTTAGGTTCTGTACTTCCTGGGAACATCTCAACTCACCATTTCCCATTTTCATGATAGGTCATCTATGACATATCCTTCCTTCAGTGTGTGTGACTCAACTACTCAACTATAAGATACCCTTCTCATAAGAGAGCATCTTTATCCATGTACTAATAGATAACAGATATCTTCTTCGCAGTCCTTGGACAAATTTTCTTTTTTCCTCACTATATGAGGTTACAGCTTCTACTACAAACTCAGTAATATATCCTTGCAAAATACTATCAACCCAAAAATCAACAACTCTAGAGATGGTGTTACTTACACTGGTTACTTCGAGAACCAACTGATCATTCCACTCGATTGTTTCTCTTCTCTGGAAAATTTTCTTCCTTCTTGCCAATATTGACAGCCACTCGTGCAACATAATGAGGAACTCTGCAAAGAAGATCTCATGAATATCAAAACATATATACTCGTCCACTTAGTTTTTTGTGCTCAACTAAGATCCTGCGCTCTCTTCTTGCACAAATTCTTGCACTCTCTTCTTGCACAAATTCTAGCATTTTATACTTCATCCAGTCCTCCACCTCTTTCTTTGTTGGATGCCACAATATTTCCATCGACTTAAATGGTTCTGGAAGTTACCCATTAAGATATCTCGGGTGAGACTGCACCTATTTCACAGGTGTTTTCAACTGATCTTGCTCCGTCAAGCTTATGTCTTGGGGTTTCATGTTGGTATTGTGTTGAGTGATTGAAACATGGGTCAAGAGAAGAAGTAGATAGAGGTGAACAAATGGTTCTGTTGTCGGGACTTCAACCCAGGTCTCTTGGGTGAGATCCGAGTATCCTAACCAACTAGACTACAACATATGGGTTTCCACATTATTTCTAGTGTTGTATGGATGAATGTTGTTGTATGGTTAATGTTTATGTGGATGTTTGCTTATCTTATAGTATTACAGTTACAGTTGTGTTATATGAATGTCGTAGTATGAATGTATGACTGCTCAAAAGTATTGTTTAACTGTTGTGTATAAGTTCATAGTTAATCTGCTAAGTATAAATATAAGTCATGCACTACTTGTTGAGTATAGGGAATTAGCTGCGTCGCACCATTGCACTAGTTGTTGGGTCATGAGGATAAGGTCATGCCGCACACCAGTCTTGACACACCGTTGCACTGTCATCGCGCAGTAGTAAAACTCCATCATGTTGCCTTTGTAGAGTGCCTTAGATGCATGCCAAGGTATTATAATCCCTCACCAACTATGAAAACATGGTTCTGGCAGTTTCCCATTAAGATATCTCAGGTGAGACTGCACCTGCTTTACGGGTGTTGCTGACTAAGCTTGCTCCATCGGGTCGATGTATTGGGGTTTCATGTTGGTATTGTGTTGAGTGATTGAACCAAATCCTATGGGTTGATACAAGACGTATATAGAGGCCAACAAATGGTTTTGTTGTTGGGACTTGAACCCAGGTCTCTCAGGTGAGATCTGATTATCCTAACCAACTAGACTACAACAGATGGAAACCCATCTAGAAGAAACCACCAAGGTGCTCTTCATTTGGAATGAGAAATGGATATAGCACCTTGTATCCTGTAAATTGCATACTGTTCATAATATATGTCTTTCTGAGTCAATCTTATTTCTCTAATGCTCTCTAGTTTATTGTTTTATCTACTCCTACTGATCCACACACAGCCTGGATCGACTCTTCTACTCTACTAGAGGTATGCACACACAACTACAAGATCCATGGCTCAACATCCTTCTAGTTCTATTTTCTAGCCAAATTACTGAACTTACATAACCTTCTAAACCAAAAACACATGGAACAACCACCGAACCCTTATACCGAGTGGGTTCCTCCTATTTATAATATCTACAAGACAACGCAGGGTTTATTGAGTACATATCAGTTATTACAAACTCAACAACTTACAAAATATCTCTGTTACATAAATTTTGACCCATACTTTTCCATGAAAGGCCTGGAAGACATTAACCATAGCCTTAGCTAGCCATAGAAAGATCTTTTAGCTTGCCTGTACTAGTCATAACTAGTCGCAAAAACTGTCCTTCCATCTTCTGTGGGTTCATCCTTTTGCTTTCTTCCTTGATTTCCTCCTATCCAGATTTAACTATTCTACCTACCTCTTCCATTGACTCAAAGCTTCCTTCCTCATCGCAGGTATCCTCGTCGCAACTTCCCTTTTTCTCTTCCTCCGCCGCACACATGTTTTATCTTCCTACGTCGGTTCATTCATTTCCTTCTTGACCTTTCTTTACCCTGTCGCATGCGCACTTTTCCTCTTTTTCTTACACTTCTAATTTATCCTTGTATACTTTTCCTTCTTTTCCTCTCTCTTCTCGTGGCCCAACAATGAACCTGCACTAAAATGGGATCTCTTAAGTCAATAAGAGGGGAACTGTAATTTCTTGCAAACTCTTGAGCTTGAAAATATTCAATTTCCAATGACAAGGGATCCATTTGAGTGTAATGAAATTCAGGTTCCCCTATACTTTCACTGACTCTAGTCGATTCAAAAGAATTGTTTGTGTCTAACATCCTCCTTTGAGGTGGTGGTGGAGGCTCCACTATTGAGAGTAGAGGAAGGTTTTGTAACCTTCGATACCTATAGGGAGATTGATCTTCCACAACTAAATATTTAAATCACACACCTAAGTTTATACTAGATCACATGAAATCCACAAAGAAAACCACTAAAAAATCGTAAGTATCAAAAACACATGCAGGTAAAAGATATGCCTTCCAAATGAGCATCTGGTATGATTAGGGACCAAAAGAAACCAATGAAGATCAGAGAATAGTTACCTGGGGTCTCGTGATAAGTTTTATGGATGCAAGCATTTGAATCACCAAACTACCCTCCCAAATTGTTATCCATAGTTTCCTCCCAAGTATTCCCTAGGGTCAGTGGAAATAACCTTCCACCATAACCCCTGAAATAATCCCAGAGTCTATGTTATAGCTGATTTTACCACACATGGTGAATCACACTTTTATGGCCTTCCCTATCCCTATGCAGACTCCTTATACCCCATGGACCATTTTTGTTCCTTTGATGTTTCCTTGATCATCCCTAGAAACATGTAAAAGTTTCTATACTTGACTTTTAAACCCTTTATCGCGTATATACACGGGTTTGACCCCAAAAACTGTGTACATTGGGATGTGTGCAAAAGGCCAAATTCTTTTGGAGTTTTCCTTGATGTGGATCTGACTCACTTGTCTCCTGGCCTTCCATATGCCTTGAGATCACTTTGATTCGAACTTTCATTACCCCATTGACGAGCTATATAAGGAACCCTTTAGATACATTGAAGGCATGAGGAACTGAGAGCAAGATAGCTATAGTCCATTATTGGCGAAACTTGTGCTTGAGTCTGCATCTCCTTTGTCCCTTGGAGCACTTTTGTGTTCTTCCCAAGCTTACCTTTTTCTTGTGGGCTTGCTATCGAGAGATGGAGGATTGAAGTGGTGGTGGCCCAAGTGGGGGACTCGGTTTCTCCAATTCGTAGACGTGCCAACAGAGGTTGTATTCATTGTAATATCTGATTTTATATTAATAGAAATATATTTTCCTATCCAATAATGTGTGTTTGAATGAATATTTTATCCATAGATTATTTCAAATTCTTATATGTTATTGATTATATATGCTAGAGTAGAGCTAACACAATTATATATAGTATTCTTGTCTTGTTTATTGAATGTTTAGGAAGCAATTTATCAATTCAAGTTGAAGTTGGAAATCTCAATGGGGATCTACATCAACCATCTGGAATAAGGTACGAATCGAGATCCTTTAGTGTTAGTTGTTTGGTTCTCTTGCATATAGGAAAGGATTGATTTTTGGAGTTAAGCTGTCTGTTGTGGTACCCCAAGCCATAGGAATTTATCTCCATAACAGAATTGGTGACTCCGCTGGGGAGTTCCTAGTAGTTGTCCTTTGGGGGTTTTATTGGCATTCAATGTTCTTGAATTGCTCTTATTTCTTTGTTTCTGAGTCGAGTATGGGGGCATGTTTGCTTGGTAGTGTCTGATTGGTGTGAAGTTTGTCTCAGTTTATCCATTTTCCTTCATTTTTATACATTTCTCTTTTTTTATGCGAGTTTTTTACTCACAGTCGCGTATACATGCGGCTTTGACTGTTGTATCCACGTACATACGTGGTTTTACTGCGAACAGTCGCGTATGCACTTAGTTTTTCCTTCTAGAGGAAGATTGATTGTTGTTGGGTGAATTTTGATGATTGCTGAGTGTCCTTTGATACTGCTAGAGTCTGTATACACCCCTGTTTCTGACTAGAGACACCTTCTTTTTAGGGTAAATTTCTTTTTTAAGAATGTTCTTGTCATTGCATTTTCGATTTTTTGTTTTGGGATTAGTGCATTAGATTTATTTTACCTTAGTACTT
>LPNX010695557.1:444730-465300 GCA_001517045.1 Pseudotsuga menziesii
ATCCTCATCTTACAAGGGAGTTAAGCGCGAGGCAGTGTGAGCGGTTATTGATTGGGATGACCCCTAGTCATAACTAAGTAGCACCAGAGATATTTCCAGGATTGTATTCGTATTTGGGGGCTCTTTTGAGAGTTTCGGGCTTTGCTACCCTTCCCATACGATCAATCCTGCCTATGACTGTCCACCTGAGAATTGATTATATTGAGGTGACCTTAGTTTCCTTACCTAGGTTATCGAGGGGGTGCTTTGTAGGGGTTATTCTGTGGGTGTCTCTGCCAGGTTGGTGTCGAACAGCACAGTCGCTATATGCGTTGAAGCTGAGGGCCACAATAATTGATTACAAACCTCCGCTTGTTGTGTATGGGAGTCTCAAGCCTCTCCTAGGTGAGCCATACCTACTTCATTCGGTCGCTCACATATCCTACCCTTGTTTTCTTGTGATTGGCTTTAGATTATATTGGTGTATGCTCTGTGCATGTTAGCTTGCCTAGGGTTTGTGTAATTTAGAGAGTCTTTTTCATTTTTTTGAGTCATTGTGGATTCGGGTGTGGCTCCTCGTCATTCTCGTCATTTAGCAGGACTTTCACCTTCTACATCTCCTCCTCCTTTGGGAGAGAGAAATATATGGTCCAGACGGACTCATACTCACATTGATTCACACATGATGGGAGCTCATGAAGATGAAATTCTTGAGCTACCTTCTTAACTTCATGAGGTTTAAGAAAAGAAGACCCTACCCCTACATATGATCCTTCACCTGATATACCTACACACTATGGGTATGATCCTTCACACGATGTACCTACACACTCTAGGTGTGATCCCTCATCCTCAGGTCACCAGTATTGGATGCCGGGCGACGAGACTCATCATGAACCTGTAAGCACTAGTTATGGTGGTTATGATATGTCTAGTATTCCTACACATGATTTGGTACTGCACGCCGAGTCGAAGTTTGAACATAACACTATGCCTGGGGGCATTCCTAGTCACTTCCATGTGGAGAGATTCGGGAACTCGAGTCACATTACACCCTCCATCCTGACGATGGAGGTCACATCACATATTTGTCCTAGACCTAGTGCTAGTGATCCTATTCGAATACTAGAGCCTAGACGAGTGACTGTAGGGAATACCACTTATGTGATTTCACATGTCCCTTCGTCCACTATTCCTAGTTCTTCAAATGCTATCCCTCCCCCACGTTCATGTGGTCCTTCGGGCCGTAATGTTGCTATGAGTCATGTGCATATTGCTACTACTCGCGTCATTGTGTCTTAGAGTCAAGTACCTCTTGTTGTATCAGGAGGTCTTATTCCTACTTCTAGAGGTCATACTACTATTTCTAGAACATCTATTCCTACCTATGGAGTTTCTCATGGGATATCTCATGGGGATTCTTATGGACCATATTATGGACTGCGATATGCAAAATGTTATTCAACAACCCGCTTACTTTCTGACTTATGGCTTTGTAGCTCCACATAATCAAGGTACACCACATTGTGGTGCTTCCATGCCACCCTACACGGGTCAAATGGGAGGAGGCTACTATGGACATGGCCATGGTGGTTACGGTCATCAACCCTATGTGACCCAAAATTATCAGGAAGCACCTCATAGACCTACTCAACCTAGGCTCCCTTTCCTCGCAACGTTAAATTTGCATGACTTGTCGAGACTAACGAACGATCGAGTATCTTATGATCCGGCTTGGTCGGCTGTCCCTATGAAGCTTCCCTCGGATATTCCCATGTTCGAGGGAAAACCAGGAGAAGATCCGAGTGAACATGTTACTACATTTCACCTATGGTTCTCTTCTAACTCCTTACACAATGATTCGATCTGTTTAAGGCTATTTCAACGCACCCTCACCGGGCCTGCCACGAAATGGTACATAGAGCTACCTAGGGGGTCATTCGCTTTGTTCGATGACCTATCTATGAATTTTCTCAACCACTTCTAGCTACCAATGTGTTATGACGTTGGTACTGAACTCTTGTTGACATTTTGGTAGGATAAATCCACTCATATCTCAGACCATATCCAAGAGTGGCGTAGATGAAAGAGATTGATTAAAGCCTTCATACTGCCAGAGTTTCTCCTCGAGTGGTTCCTTAAATAGTTACTACCCTATATAGCAATGTATGTTTCTACATCTGGAGTTTAGAATGAGGAACAAGCAATTTTTATGGCACACAAATTGGATTTGATTTATGCTCAGTCCATTTTGTTATATGAGATCATTCCTAATGCTCCTCGTTCTAGTTTCGACCCTAAGGTCAAACCAGGACCACATTCCAATGGCATTGTTGGTTGTACGAGTACCAAACCTGTGGATGCAGTTGTGAAAAAGTTCATTCAATTATCTATCAACCAATCTACTTCAAGACAAGCCACGACTTCATCTTAACCCACCCAAATGGTGACTGTGCTTGTGGTACAATCGTCAGACCAGAAGGGTAACCAGCAACCCGGAAGGAATAAAAAGAAGGGTAAAAACAATCGTAAGGGTGGGAATAAGAATGAAAATGCCAACTCTAATGACAAGAACACTTGAAATGCTGGCGGGTATAAGCAACCTAAACGTAAGGTTAATTTTCCTCACAAGTTGTGTAAGGATGATCACCTCACTCACTTGTGCCGTCGGATAGAAGAAGCCTCGAGATTCATAGCGCAGGGCCCAAGTGTGCTAAATAACCCTTTACCTCATTATCAAAACATGAACTCAATGACCCATGATCAATCTGGTGGGGATTAAGATCTGCTGGAGGATTCTAGTGGTCATGGTTGCATCAATATGGTGCGTGCTGCTAAGGTTGTGACTCGTGCGAAGGACTATGGTTCATCACAATCGGACCTTGGAAAGGAACCTGCTCCACCTGAGAGTCCTTTGCGTATTGAAAAACCTGTGGATAAACCTGAAGTTACTCCTCACATTCCTAAGGGAGTCCTTAAGTGTTCAGGGCACAATCCTAATGCTCAAGCCGCCTAGATCTTTTCTGTTGTCGAGGATTTGGGCCACACTCCTTGTGTGATGTCCGCACTCAAAGTACTTCAGAATTGTCCTTCGCAAAGGAAATATTTGCTTTCTACTCTTGGTCTTAATGATGATAATTCTTTCTTTGTCATCAAATTTGAAACCACGGGACTTCAGCCTCGTTTTTCTTACTATCTGTCTCTCTTGATTCACATAGAATGTTTTAACATGACCGTCAAATGCACTGTGATTGACGAAGGCGCTGCTGCTTCTATGATGTCTTTGGCATGTTGGAAGGGTTTGGGGTCCCTCGAGTTGTCTAAATCTGATACCATGTTGACTGCTTTTGATGAAATATCATTTTGATTGCATGACATTCTTCCTTCTCTTAAGGTCCATTTGGGAGGGAAGACCGTTGCGATAGAGGTCGAGGTGGTTGATGTGCCCCTTGACTACAATTTGTTGTTAGGAAGGAATTGGTTGTATAGTATGCAAGCCATAGATTCTTCTCTATTTCGAGTTGTATGCTTTCCATTTAATGGGAAGATAGTAATGATTGATCAAACGTCATTCAAGAATCCGCCTGTTACCGCATCTTTGGGAGCATCTATCCCAATTGTCCAGCACTCTCAGCTGGAAACTAGGAGTGTGGGTGTTTGCATGTATACATCCCTTATGGGAAGCTTTGGTTGTCCTGCACCCATCCTTATGATAGGGTGTTATGCCAGAATCCTCTCACTATCATGTGATAAGAAATTTGACATACCTACTTGCCCTGAATCCCAACCTCTGGAGTGAAGACTAAATGGTTTCTTATCATTCTGTCATACAAATTCCTAGCACCACTCATGCTCCCTTATCCAGGAGTAGTACCCCTATTCGCAGTGCTTTTCATCAGTTGTCCATAAGTGGTGCCACCACCTGTTACCCTTGGTCCATAAGCGGTTATTACCGGAACCGCTCTATCAAAGAAGAAGAAGTACGGTAGCCTGGGTAAAAGGGGAAAACGAGAAGCTTCTCGAGGCTTCTAGATGATAAGCCTCGAGATATCCCTTATCACTACTACTATGGGTTGGTTGAGCTTGAGATCCCTCATCCTAGGATCTTAGAGGCCACCTCACCCACTAATTTCTCAACCATCTCTATCCTATAAAGCCCTATATATATGACCTCATAGCCATGGTTGAGGGGAGAACATTGAAGGTATTGTTATGTTGTTGGATTGATTCTTGGCCCAAGATCATTTGGAGAGAGCATAGAGAGTGAGAGTCGGAGATTTTGGGGATGAAGAGCTAGTTTCATGGAGATGCATGTCAACACTAAGGCTTGGTTGTAAACTTCTTCATATTTCTAATGCAAGTTGATTTTCTGTCCCATATATATTGTTGATGTTTTGATTTCAGATATATATTGCTATATTCCTTAGTCACTAGCATAGATTAGTAGATCATATTCTGGTTGCTTTTATCTGTTTCATGTTGAACTCTTTTGCAGGTACACAGGTGAACTATCAAAGCCATGTATTCCAAATATCTACAGCGTCTAGGGGGAGTTATCAACCTTTGTGATCTATTTGTTCTGGATCTGAACCATTCAGACCAGCGAAACACCTTACTGTTCGTAGGAGGTGAAATATTTCTATTAGAAAATCTAGCTTTGGTTCCATCTTAGCTTGTTTCTTCTTTGAGTGGGTCCCCCAGATGAGGCCCCAGGTGAATTTTCGGAGTCTAAGAGCACGGGACCCCCGCATGCTGAGGTGGGTCTAGGTCATGGCTTTCATAGGAGTGGGTAGGGGCAGAGTGAAGTTCGGTGACGCGTTCTTTAGATGGTTGCGGGATTAGATGCTCATGGTTAAGGACTATGCCTATGCGGGCACATATTTTACAGGTGATCCTAACCTACCACTCCTACCTGGAGGGAAGTGGGGAGACATTGGTAAGAAACAAGAAACCCTAAAGATGAAAAATGTTTTTATGTTTTTTATGTTTTATATTTTTTATGATAGGTCCTGAGACCTCTTCTGAATCATGTAGGCTTTCATTCAAAATAATCATACAAAATCCTGAAGCTATCAGCTTTCAGTATACATGTCTCATCCACTAGTGGTGCTCATGATAGCACATCACTACTCAAGCCACCCTGCATAGTAGCCTGTTGAATCGGCCTGGTACTCCCACTGTAGATCTCTGATATCTAGTCGAGAGGTCATCTATTTCAGCATCTAGGATGTCCAGAGTCAACTTCTCGAGGTTCTCCTACAGCTCCTTGATGATATCATCACCCTGTGGCACAAAGCAAGCTCCGACTCATCTGTCTAATGGAGATGCTCCTCCAGGCCTCCCTGCTCCAACATCTACATGAATACAAACAGATCTTGTCACTTATCACAAAAAATACAAAACATAAAAAATATAAAAACATTTTTCATCTTTAGGGTTTCTTGTTTCTTACCAATGTCTCCTCATTGCCCTCAAGGTGAGAGTGGTAGGTCAGGATCACCTGTAAAATCTGTGCCCGCATAGGCATAGTCCTCGACCATGAGCATCTGATCCTACAACCATCTAAAGAACGTGTCATCAAACTTCACTCTGCCCCTACCCGCTCCTATGCGAGCCATGACCTGGACCCACCTTAGCATGAGGGATTACTGTGCTCTCAGACTCCAAAAATTCACCTGGGGCCTCATCTGGGGGACCCGCTCAAAGAAGAAACAAGCTAAGATGGAACCAAAGCCGAATTGATTCAGCTCTCCCTGCCAACATTTAGTTAGCTGATCCTTGAAGATTGGAAGCAATGCTTCCACCCAGTTGAACACGATAGGTGCCATTGTCTCTAGGGAATACATCATATGTGCCCAAGAAGCCTGATGTACATCCTGGCTCCCTGCCACCCTCTGCATGGTGAACAGAACAATCCACAGAGCCATGTCTTTCACTACCCCGATGGGGATTTTCTTCCCCGATGTTCCTGTAACTGGTGCACAGTGTCAATCTATGAGCTCTTTGGTGGTAATGTCCCCACCATAGGAACCTGTCAATGAGATAGGGGCACCCAATCTCGATAGGCTAGTTAGGAAGTAGATGTCCTCTACCTCCACTGTAAGTATATGTGCCCCCACCTTGAAATACTATTGTTCTGGATTCCACATTCTCAGTCTGTGTTCCAATAGTCTCTTGTGGGACACCATGCTTGGTGTCCCGAAGAACTTTAGAAGTCCATAGTTCCAAAGTGTGGCAATACACATCGGATTCCTTTCAGCAGCGACATCCTCGTCATCATGCGTTCTTTCCTTCCATATCACCATATTTGGGAAGCCTAGACCTGCCAAAACAACAATGGTATACATCAATATCATCCTTAAATCATTATAAATCAAAAGAATGAGCTAATTTTGTATATATCATTGGTTTAATTTCTCCACGGCTGGCACCGCCTGTGCCCCGTTGGAGACAGGTGGTGGCACTGCCTGTCCACCTTGTCTTTGGCACAGTTCTCGGGTGGTACCACCTATCCCACAAGGGGTAGCAGCGGTTCTCGCAAATAGGATTTTAGGGCTTTACAAACAAGCCTAAAACCCCCTCAAATCCCAAAATAAAAGCTATGAAATGAAAGAAGAATGTCTTAGCTCTTACCTGCAACTAACGAGACTGAAAACATACGGTGGAAACTCTCAGTGTCAGCTATGGAAGATCTGGCTTTAAAATGGTCCAAGTGCTCTCTGCCAAGAGGTAAATACTGAAATGTTCGGTTTTTTACTATTTACTTGCCTTATATAGACATTTTTTGGGTCTAACTTAGTATAGTTTTGATATTACATCATGTTCTGGTCAAAATCTATTTGTCGTAATCCTGTAGTGTTGATTTTGGATGCATTTAACACTTGTTTATGAGTCGTCTGCAAGTTGTCTTTAGTAAATGCTTTGGAAAGTTTTTTTATGGATTTTTCGTACTTTCACAAAACGAAAAAGGTCATCGAGCGTTTATTACGACACTTTGTCCCGCTTGTTAAAATCTAGTATCAAATTTCTGAGTCTAGTTCAAGTTTCTTTCCAGGCTCGTAAAATACAACATTGTGTAAAGAAACGTTATGGAGTCTTCTTTTCAGATATTCTTTCAAACTCCTTAAACACGAAAAGATATTCGAGTCTATTTATGAATCTTTCCAGGCTCGTAAAAAGAAACATTGTGTAAAGAAACTTCATGGAGTTCTCTTTAAACCCTTTTTAGACTCCCTAAATATGAAAAGATCGTTGAGTGATGTTGTCTTCATCACGCTCGTTAAAGTATTTGTAGAGTTGTCTATCCAATGGTAGGTTATCTCTTTCTTGGTTCGGATAGTACTATTTACGAGAAAGGAACGCTCCAGCTAATCATGACTGGAAGAGTTCTCTAAGGTATGATTTTATACTTTTTCAGGCCTTAGATACTAAATCATACAAAAAAGGACCCCCATGGAGTCTTCTTCTGTATTCATTCAGACTCTCTAAACATGAGCGATACCGAGTTTTCTTTCAGTGGACTCATTAAAAATTAAACATTGAGAGACCTGTTTTGGGAATGAGCCCATCCTCTCTCAGGTTCGTAAAACATATGAGACTGGACTTGTCTCCTGACAAGCTATATCGAGTGTTTGTTACCCTCTTTGAACTCGTAAAACCAAAAAGAGCCACTCATCAAGCATGATGGGGGAAATGGGAAAGGGAATCATTTTGCAAATAATGGCAGTTGTTTGTCGTTACCTTTGAACATGGCACTTGTCTACATAATAATTTCAATCAATTGGGTATTCAGGTGATCTTCGTGATGATCCACTTTCATGATTCATGTCAATCCTTTAAGTCTTTCAAAATAATGCATTGTCCACTGTCGCATTGTGTATCTGTCCTGTCTAAGTCATGCTGCCAAGTCATTTTGTCGTTCTGCTCGATGTTCAAAGAGAATCTGAAGAAGTCTTATCTCTACAGTATACATAGCTGTTGTGTCAGTATCTTTGAGTCAGTCATATGGTTACTACATTCACATCATTCCATAACTATGTTCCTAGTTTCGTGTCGTCGATGTGGGACTCATCATGGCCCTCCTTCGACAAGACTATTCCTGTCGACATCAGCTCATGATCTGGGAAATAGTCTTAGAAACAATATTTAGTACCTTGAGATCTGTATGCCTTAATGACATATTGTCTTGTTCTCAACATAGGTTCATATCATTGACCTTTGATCGATAGAATCTACTGGGTGTTTGACATAAAGACATCTATTCGCACTCAGTAGATTGTACTTGAGTACCTTGGGAATTATTGACATTAATGGTGATCTCCCTTGCACTTGTTAATGGTTCACATCATTGGTTGGTAATCAAGTGGTTTCTACCATGTTCAACTTCATAACATTGTAATCACATGGATAGAATCACACTTTGTGGAAGATGAGATGAAGACCCTAGGTATTTGTTTAAAAGCGCTCATTGCTTTTTCCCAGGTTGCGATAGAGTTTTGTATATCTAGCATGGATCCACATTTGTATGGTCATGGCTATGCTCAAATTTGCATCTGTATGACATGGATCTATGTTGTATGTCTGGTGGCTATGTCCATGTTTGAGTCCTCTATCACATGGATCTACGTTGTATTCTAGTAGCCATGGTTGTTTATTCCACTCATGGATCTGCCTTGTATTGGTCTGTAGCTATGAGTTTGGTTACTTGTGTCTATGAGTCAACATACTAATGTACTACAGATGCCTACTTGACTGCATGCTTTGATCGAGCCAACATTTTCATCTCCTAGAAACGACTTTTTCTCAAAGCTCTCATTTATCGTATCACTCTAAGACTCATGCTTTGGGGAGCATCCTGTTATACCAAAATCCTGTCACCATCATGTGATAAGACCTTTGACATACCTACTTGCCCTGAATCCTAGCCTCTAGGGTGAAGACTAAATGGTTTCTTATCAGTCTATCATACAAATTCCCAGCACTGCCCATGCTCCCTTATCCAGGAGCGGTACCCCTGTTCACACTGCTTTTCATGGGTTATCCACAAGCGATGCCACCGCTTGTTAGCCTTGGTCCATAGGCAGTTATTATAGGAACTGCTCTATCAAAGAAGAAGAAGCACGGTACCCTAGGTAAAAGGCAAAAAAGAGAATCTTCTCGAGGCTTCTAGATGATAAGACTCAAGATATCCCTTATTCCTACTACTGTGGATTGGTTGATCTTGAGATCCCTCATCCTAGGATCTTAGAGGCCACCTCACCCACTAATTTCTCAACCATCTCTATCCATTAAATCCCTATATATATGAGCTCATATCCATGGTTGAGGGGAGAGCATTGAAGGTATTGTTATGCTGTTGGACTGATTCTTGGCCCAATATCATTAGGAGAGAGCATAGAGAGCGAGACTCAGAGATTTTGGGGATGAAGAGCTGGTTTCATGGAGATGCATGTCAACACTAAGGCTTGGTTGTAAACTTCTTCATATTTCTAATGCAAGTTTATTTTCTATCCCATATACCATATATATTGTTGATGTTTTGATTTCACATATATATTGCTAGATTCCTTAGTCACTAGCATAGATTAGTAGATCATATTCTGGTTGATTTGATCTGTTTCATGTTGAACTCTTTTGCAGGTACACAAGTGAACTATCAAAGCATTGTATTCCAAATATCTACAGCATCTAGGGGGATTTATCAACCTCAGTGATCTATTTTTTCTGGATCTAAACCATTCAGACCAGCAGAACACCTTACTGTCTGCAGGAGGTGAAATATTCCGATCAACAAATCTGACGACTCTGCTAGGGAGTAGTTGTATTCAGTCATTTTGGTCGTCCTCGGTCTGCAAATCTTGTTCAAATCCAAGCTCCATTTTCTTCAACTCTTTATAGTCAGATCTACTTTTTGATTTGTATTATTTTGGTTTGTATTATTTTGGTTTGAAATTTCCAGGTCTATTCAAATCTGATTTATTTCAGTTTTTTATGCTCTGTTACCATATTTAATTCGACAATATTCACCTTGATCTAGTCTGTTTTTTATTTTATCCATTGTTCTCTTTTTGTTTTGGCCATCTACAGGGAACCGCGGCAATGCTTTGTGTGAGGAGCAGTGCCAACGCCTGAACATAGTGGATAGTAAGCGGTGCCACCACCTGTATCTGGTTAGCGAGGAGCGGTGCTACTTTGGAAATTCTCTTACAACACCTACAAATCATGGTACCAAGTAGGCATTAGTCCAAAACCCTTTTTTCTCATTTTTCTTTGTAAAAATTTGGAATTTTGATTGCTTTCAGTTCTGTTATCAGGCTTGTGTTATTGAATTTGATGTGTGTGGCTTGTTGCTTTGATAGTTCAAGATTTATTTTGAGTGGAATTTCAAAAATTTGTTTAGTCTTTTTTATTGTTCATATGCTTCTTTCTTGTTGGTTGTGTTTAAAGAAGGATTTCTTGTGTTCTGAATGTTAGGGTGCTCATTGAATTCTCTTTTCATTGCATATACTGAAAGAACAACATTAGATTAGCTTATAGATTTCATTTCTTGCTTGCATAGTAAACTTCTTTTTCTTCCCTTCAAAAAAGAAAATTTTTGCTTGAGATTAGGACATCATATTTGAGCATTGGATTCAGGTTTTCTAATTGGCTTCATAAGCTTTCAGGACCTTTACAATCTTTCATCTCTCATGCATATAGGACTATCTCAATCAAAAAAAAAATGGTAGTTTTAAGTTAGATTTTCTTATGTTTTTAAGAAATTTGAAAAGTTAGAGTGCATTGGAATATAGGTGTGCTTGGTGTTGTTCTTTTAGGAAAAGAGATTCTCACTCTTCCCATTTGTTTTCGGAAAGAAGAATTTGGTTTGTAGAAGTATTTTCTTGTCTTTGATTTGATGTTCATGACTACTGATTGGAATGATTTTTGGTTTTGAAACAAAAAGAAAAACACTCTCTTCCCTCCCGTAAGTAGGCATATTGAACGGTAAAGTGAACATTTGCACAAGCATACTGCATGGTTTTACTTTTCTGTCAGAACATCATTCATTCACCTAACCATACAAGTTAAAATCAACGGTAGTTGTAGGTTAAAATTTACGTAGTAACTTGAGTGATATCTTAGAGACGTGTTCGGGCATTGTAAAACGTAGGAGCTGTCGTTATTTGTTAGCATTACATTCTGGGACTTGCACGGTTCTCGCACGGTTCTTCCATGTACCATCGGTATATCGAACGGCCTTTCACGTACCCTTGAGGTATATAGAAAGGTACTTCATGTACTCAATTGTATATTAAAAGGCCCCTTGTGTACGGTTATGCATTAGACAGCACTACTACCAATTCGAGTTCCCATATACCTTGATTATATCGAGAGACCCCACTAGGGTACCTTATCTATCTGAGAAAGGCCCTTTGGTCGTCTTGTTTGGAGACATACACCGAAAATAGCATTCAAGGAGATTACTACACACATACCCTCGAGGTATATCGTGAGTGGCACTGGCTTGACAATCCTAGTGAGAAACCTGACTTTTTGAACTCCTCCTGTCATTTTAAGTCTGCTTGTTTTGACCTATAGTTTGAGTAGGGAAGTCTTTTGGTGTGTTTTTTCTAGTTTTTTAGACCCTAGGTCAGATAGGAATTGTACACACTAGCTAAGTCAAGACAGTCTAGGAGAGTATAGGGCTTGCCACCTAATTTTACTTCTATTTTAGAAGGAAATCCAATGGAAGCTATCGACCAAGGAGCTGCTACCACCTCCCAAGTGGGAGATCATGTGGTGGCAGAAAGTGGAGTACCATATTCTTCACACTTTCCTCCCTTGGTCCAACAGCCTTCCTATGAGGATTCATCTCTCCATCCTCCTGCGGAAGATCATGTTGATGATACCCATCCATACTTTGGTCCTAATGCTCCCTTTTGGGAGACACATATCGGACAGGCCATTGCCTCATTTGGCACCCGTGTAAGTTCTCCTAAAAGTGAAGAAGAAAACAGGCAATACCATACCGCTATCCTCCATGCACATGAGGTAGAAAAGTAGATTGACAACCTATTAGTCCCTTCACCAGTTCATTCCACTTTTCTTCCTGTGGGATATCGTTCACTAGCCGATTCTATGAGACCCATTGAACCGATTATAGATCGTCCATTAACAACCCATAGCCCAGGTCAAGTTTCCACCCCTCTCACCTCTTATGTTATTTCTGATCCAAATCTGCCTAGATCTTTTGCATCTGGGGCCCAACCTTCAATTCATGTGTCTTCATTACCTTTGAATGCCGAGGGGAAACCCCCAGAATGACCTACGTTATATAATCCTAGAGTTGTACCTAGTCAAGAGCAGACCTCTAACATAGAAACATCTATATTTTTTGTCCCTCCCACCCACACTAATGTGGTAAATCCCCCATCTAGCGCAGGTCAGCCCTTGGGGGCACAACCTGTTGCCATTCATTCTTCTAGTGGTTATGGTTATCAAATACCTGTAGGTAATCATCCATCTAATCCTACTAGAATTCCATTCCTTAGCAACACTTTTACGCCATGGGGGCAACCCAACTGGTCGTACATGCCAGCCATGGGAGGGATACCCATACATACTACGGGAGGTGCGGGATGACCACCTTATGGAGGTCCTCCCCATGGGAGACCTAATGGTCTTGGAGGGCCTAGCGGTCCTCCTCATGGTCCTGGCAGTCCTAGTGGACCTGGGGGACCTGGTGGCTTTCCTCCTTATGGCTCAGGAGGGTCTGGTGGCCCTCCACCTAGTGGTTCCAGTGGCTCTGGAGGTTTTCCACCTCTTGGAGGTTCCGGAGGGTCTGGTGGTCCTCGTGGTCCTAGTGGTCCTGGTGATCCCGATGGTCCTAGTGGTCATGGTGGCTCTGGAGGTCCTCCTCCTGGAGGCCCTGGTGGTCCTAGTGGTTCTAATTCTGGAAATCAACTCCCCATGGGTAGATTTTTGGGTAGTTCCTCCTCACAGCAACCTGTTTTTCAGACAACCTATGGCCCTACAGGTAATTTCATGCCATATCAATATTACCAGTATGTGCATCCCAATAGATAGTTACCTTTCCTTGGAACTTTGGAATTTCCTGATTTGTCCAAGTCGATTACTGATCCCATTCGACACAATCCCTCGTGGCCTCCCATTCCAGTAAAGTTACCATCGGACATTCCAAAATTCGATGGGAAGCAGGGTGAAGATCCGTAGAACCATGTTATGACTTTTCATTTGTGGTGTTCCTCGAACTCCCTCATGGATGATTCCATTCAGTTACGACTCTTTCAACGAACTTTGACTGGTACGACCGCGAAGTGGTATATTGAACTCCCACAACACTTGTTTGTGGATTTTGGCTCATTGGTAACTGTATTTCTTACGCACTTTCAGCTCCCTATTCGTTATGAAATGGGTACTAATATTTTAAATTCTCTGTGACAGAACACCTCCACCCGCATTTCTAATCATATTCATGAGTGGAGGAGGCAGAGAAGGCTTATTAAGGCCCCTATTCCGGATCAGTTGTTAGATGTTTGGTTCACTAAGTCCTTGTTGCCTCCTATTGCCTAAGATGTGGCCATGGGCGGTGCCATTACCAAAGAGTAGGCTATTATTTGGGCTCATTACCTAGACTTCGTCTATTCCCAATCCGGGACTCTTTATGACCTGATTCCTCAAGTTCCTCCCCCCAGCACTGACCCTGCCAAGCCATCAGCAGAAGTAATTGTTTATGGGATTGTTGGTTCAATCCAGTCCCCATCCATAGAGAAACCTGTCAAGCAAACCCAACCTACTACTCCTTTGAATCCCAAGGTTTTTTTCAAGGTCAATTCTATTCAAAGTACTCAAACCTCACGTAATAAAAAGAAAGGTATAAATTGAAATAAAAAAAACCTGGAAACCAGCAGAAGGCCCCACAATCAACCCATATTGATAACAACACAGAGAAAAGGAAGGATAAATACCCTTGTCTATTATGTGGTGGTGACCACTTCTCCAAGGATTGTCCCTTCCAGGATGAAATCTAAGTCTAACCCCGCACCTGCAGTACTTACGGATCCTTTCCCCTCTCAACAACAGCTAGTAGACCACATGTCGAGACAGGGTACCTCTAGTTCATCAGAGGAAATTCATATGATGTCCTTAGATACCATCCATCTACAAACTCGAAGCCAGAATTATGATAAACCCGCAGATAAGCAAGAAGATCAATCTTCTTTAGGGAAAGCTTCCTCCACTAGTTCTCCAGAATCCTCATCTACTATTCCCTTTTCTATCGAGAAGCCTACTCTTGACATGATTTTGCACCCACCAAAGAGTACTCTTTAGAAGGCTGTCTTTAATCCCAATGCCTGAGCTTCTCAATTCTATAATGTGGTTGAAGATCTCGCTCAGACACCTTGTGCGATGTATACCCTAGAAGTAATCCAAAGTTTCCCTACACAGCGCAAGAACTTGTTTACTGCATTAGGAGATGTAGACCCGGATAACACTAACTTGATTCACTTCAATGTTGAGAACTATAAACCTAGATTACTACATAAACTTGATTTTCAGATCATTACGAAAGTAGTGGGAAAGAAATTATTTCGAATGGTACTAGATGAAGGAGCTTCGACCTTGGTGTTATCTCTGACTTGTTGGAAATATCTTGGCTCTCTTGAGCTTGTTACATCACCTACGACCCTTAAATCCTTTCATGGACGGGGTTTCCAACCCCATGGTCTCATATCAGCCCTCATGGTTGAGCTGCGGGGAAAAACCATTTCCATCCAAGTAGAAGTGGTAGATGCCCCTTTATATTATAACCTCCTTTTAGGAAGGAATTGGTTCTATGCCATGAACACTGTTTCTTCAACAGTATTTTGAATGGTCCAATTCCCGCATCTCGGGAGAATTGTTACTGTTGAACGGCTTGATTTTTGTACACCAGATGTTACTACCTCCATGATTAATAACATCCCCATGTTAGGTCAGTCCCCTCCTCCTTACTAGTTGATTGGGGTAGGTATGCTGAAGGATTCAACCCTTATGGGGATTTTTCCCTCTACTCCTCCTAGCACGGATACCGTGACAGTACATATGATCGCCTCATTTGATATTGATCCTTGGGGCACAAATTTTGTTGATTCTACCTCACTGAGCCCGCACGAAGCTATGTATGACACCATTCAAACTTGTTCCGATGATCACACTAATGATATTCATTTAGTGGCCTCGGATCCTTACCATTTACCGTACTGGTTAGAACCTTCTCTTCTGGTTCTAGATTATCTCTCCGAGACTTTTTGTTTCGATGAGTCCATTATAGAGATCATGAACATGGGTGAGTCCATTTGGGAGGATCACCACCATAGATCCATGTTCCTCCCCAATACCAGTTCGGGCAGCTATGATTTTGCATCCTTGTTTCCTACTAATATTGTCAACGTTCCACAAATTCCTATATTGTTGCAAGATACAGATTCTGAAGGAAACCTTTGCAACATTACTCAGACAAACCCAATTGACATATCAGCCAAGCCTGATGTTATCGAGCATGTTCATGTTGGGTAGAACTGCTCCACAGATGAATCTAAAGCATATAAGGCACTTTTTAAGGAATTCCGTGATATTTTTGTCTGGTCCTATGAAGAGATGTCAGGGATCAACCCTTCCATTGTGGTCCATGAGATTAAAACTTATCCCATGACTAAAGCTGTCAGGCATAAACTTAGGCAAGTCCATCCTAGGAAGGACACAACTATTAAAGATAAGATTCAGAAACTTCTGAAAGCTGGTTTTATTTATCCTGTACCTCTGACGGAATGGGTATCAAATGTTGTCCCTGTCAATAAAAATAAGGGCACCATTAGAGTCTGTATTGACTTTAGGGATTTAAATAAATCTTGTCCCAAAGACAACTTTCCTACCCCGCACATTGATCAGATTATCGACAACTGTGCTGGAAGTGTCATCTTTTCATTCATGGATGGCTTCTTTGGCTACAATCAGATTGAGATATTGCCCGCCGATCAGCATAAGACGACATTCATTTTCCCATGGGGAAGCTTTGCATATAAGAAGTTACCTTTCGGCTTGAAAAATGTTGGCACCATGTTCCAACGTGCGATGTCCTATGCGTTTCATGACATCAAACATATTGTTGAACCGTACCTTAACAACCTCCCTGCCCATTCATAGTGATGAGAGGACCATCCCGGTCATCTTAGAGACATATTCCTGAGATTTCGTCATTATAATATACGAATCAATCTACATAAATGTGTTTTTTGCGTTGAGACGGGACGTATGCTTGGCTTTGTGGTATCTAAATATGGCATCCGGATCGATCTTTTGAATATTGCTTCCATCATTAATCTACCAGCCCCAACCACCATCCTTGAACTCCAAAGTTTGCAGGGGAAGGAAAAATTTCTCTACCATTTCCTGTGCAATTTCACCGAGAAAACGCACGGTTATATGCATCTCCTCAATAATAACACTCCATTCTTCTAGGATGACCAGGTGAAGTTAACTTGTTTTTTGTCCTCATAATCCTCCACTCTTTTCTCCTAAGAAAAGCATGTATGAGTTTTCCTTCCATCATCTATTAGCTTGCCTGATTGATTTTTCCAATTCATGAGCTCCTAGACAAATTTGGAAACTGCTTTATGCACCTATGGGGGATTTGCTTAGATTTAGTAAGCCTAATTTTGACCAAATTCGAATGGAATCCCAATGCATTTGAATCTCTCATGTAATTATTTATTTTGGCAGCCTATGACTTCACAGGGTTGGCTATTGTACACTTATTCAATACAAATTAGTGTTCTGCTCCATATTCAGTCTCCTTTGTGTGTAATTTGCATGTGTAATTGGTAATTTTTGTGAGTGTAATTGTTCTAACACCTGGTTTCAATTTCCACATGGTATCAAAGCCTTTGTAGATTGATTTATCTCCTTCCATTTTGTTATTGCAGGTTCGACATCATTGACTGGGAGCATTCTGCTGACTGAAGGGACAATTTATGTGCTATGGATCAATCTCAGAAGATCATCTTGACTCCATTTAACTTATTTGAATGGAAAGTAGAGATGGAGATACTATTGAGAGAGAAAGGTCTCTATAGAGTGACTATGGAAACAGAAGCAAAGCCCAATGTAGCTGCAGAGAAAATTAAATGGCACAACAGGAGGGATGAGGCCTACGGTCTCCTGTGTCTGAGCATATCCAGAGACCTCCTTTTCCATCTTGATGGATTAACATCACCAAATGAAGTAAGGGAGAAGCTTGTTGATATTTTTGGTAAGACAGATGAGATGAGGGGACATCAAATTGAAAATGAATTGATCTCCCTGAGTCCCAACAGCTTCGAATCCCTGCAACTCTACTTTTCCAAGTTCAAAGCCCTTGTTTTGCAGCTAAAATAGTGTGGAATCGAAAAGAAGGAGGAGCAACTGGTTTTGGCCATACTCTCAAAGCTTGGCCCTAACTATTCAGTGTTTGTCTCGACCTTCCATGCCACAAAGTTGATAGCTCGAGCCTGGAAAATTCCTAGCCTTGCAGATTTCATGGAATTTCTCACACAAGAACAAGATAAATTGGTGATGATGGGAACCATCAAACCTTCCAAAGACCAAGCTCTGGTTTCTAGAGATTTGAGGGTGGATTCAAAAGGCAAGAAGAAATATAAGAAGCCACCTGAGAAAAATAGAGACAAGAACAAGTCTCCAGGGGAGCCCCAAGGTTCCAAGAAGAACTTCCAGAAGAAGAAGAACAAAGGAGAAAGGAGCAAGTGCGCATACTGCAGTAAGGGAAATCATCTTGAAAGCTTCTGCATGAAGAATAAAATTGACATTCTGACCCAACTCCTAGATAATAATGGCATCTCCCTTCCTAATAACTCAAAGAAGAGGGAAGGAGGATCAAATTCAGAAGACAGAGAGAGAATTTATGCATTGGTCACTGGCACATCAAGCTCACCTAGTTTCATCATTGATTCTGGAGCTTCACAACATATGGTTTCGACCAAGGAGGCATTCACCTCACTTGACATGCCGAAAGGTCCACCAATAGTACTGGGAGATGAATCTCTCACTGAAAGTTTGGGCAAAGGGAGGATTGTTCTTGACCATGGTAATTTCAGCAATGTATTGTATGTTCTAGGTCTTGCCTCTAACCTCTTATCAGTGTATCAGATGACCCACACAGGGTCTCCAAAGAAGGTCATATTCTCCCCTGATGAAGTTGAGATCACAAAGATCTCAAGTGGTAAAGTCATTGCAAAAGGAGTTGCAAATCACACTTCGAAGGTATACATGTTCTCACACTTCCTACCCTACTCAAACCCCTATGCTCTTCTGATTCATGCTAATGAGGAAAGCAAGATTTGGCATGAAATATTTGGCCACCTTAACTATAAGTATCTTTCTGATCTTAGTGAAAAAGAAATGGTCATAGAGTTACCAAAGATTAAGTTTTCCAAAGGAGTCTTTCAAGGTTGCATCTTAGGAAAACACCCAGAGCATAAATTTGAGAAAGCTAGCATGAGAGAACCTCTGCACCTCTTGAGTTGATCCACAATGACATTGTTGGACAATTTCCTCATATGTCAATGAGTCAATCCAAATAGGCATTGACATTCATCGACGAATTTTCCAGGTACTACTGGGTTTACTTCCTGAAACACAAGTCTGAATTTTTTGGCCTCTTCAAAGTCTTTAAGGCTTTGGTAGAAAACCAGTCTGGGAGGAAACTCAAGGTCCTCAGATCTGACAATGGTGGTGAGTATGTCAAGTATAAGTTCATTCAATATTCTGTAGATGCAGGTATTTAGATGCAACATTCTATCCCTTACACACCACAACAAAATGGTGTTACTGAGAGGAAGAACAGATCACTGAAAGAAACGGCAACCTGCATGATGGAGGCTAAGACTTTGCCACCGAAGTTTTGGGCTGAAGCTATAAATTGTGCAGCCTATATCCAGAATAGGGTTCCTCATAAACAGCTTGATGGTATGACTCTTTTCAAAGCATGGAGTGGGCACAAGCCAAATGTGACCCATTTCAGGATTTTTGGCTCAAGGGCTTGGGCTAGAATTCCAACAGAAAAGAGGAAGGATTTGCAGCCCCAAAGCCAAGATTGTCTATTTTTTGGGTACTCTAAAGATTCAAAAGGGTACAATATTATCAATTTGAGCACAAACAAATCCTTCATTGAAAGGAGTGTTTAGTTCTAAGAAGAGCCTTTAGCAGCAGTGGAAGTTGGAGAATCCTTTTCACCCCCAGAACCATTGAATGTAAGTGAAGAGATAGTTGAGTTTGCTGATTCTGATATGTCTGATAATGATGATTCAATTGCAGATCCTAAAATTCTTACAAGACCAAAATGGGAAGCAAATACCATTCATGTAGCTGGAGAACTAGCTGGAAATCCTAATGATCCTAGGAGGACTAGATCTCAGTTTGAGAGTTCGTTGTGTATGAAAGACCCTTTGTTTACAAAGAAATGCTATTTGATGGTTGAATCATACCCATAGACATATGAATATGCATCACATGATCCAATATGGCAAACAGCCATGAAATAAGATTTCAGCTCAGTCTAGAAGAACAACACTTGGGAGCTGGTTGATCTTCCCACAGGGAGGAAGCTAGTTCAGTGTAAGTGGGTTTACAAAACCAAATTTGCTGCTGATGGTCCACATTTGAAATATAAGGAAATATTGGTATCCAAGGGCTACTCATAGGTACATGGAATAGACTACAATGAGACCTTTGCACCAGTGGAAAATATGGACTCCATCAGGCTAGCCTTAGCCATTGCATCTTCGAAGAAGTGGGAGGTACATCACATGGATGTGAAGTGTGTTTTCCTAAATGGAGATATTACTAAAGAGATTTACATACAGCATCCTCAAGGATTTTCTACTAATCCATCTCTTGTGTGCAGTCTAAATAAATCATTGCATGGGCTTAAGCAAGCCCCCAAGGCTTGGTATGCCAAGATTGATGGCTTTCTACTATCATTGAATTTTGTTCGATGTAATTCAGATCCTAATGTTTATTTGAATCTGTTTCATGGCTCTTTGATGATTATTTTATTGTATGTTGATGACCTTCTCATTACAGGAAGCTCAAAGGATGAAATTTCCTCCTTGAAGGATGCAATGAACCATGCTTTCTCTATGACTGATTTGGTGTTATTGAGCCAATTCTTGGGGCTCGAGATTGCTAAAAAAAAACATGGAATAAAAGTACATCAGTCTAATTATGCCTTGGATTTTCTGAACAAGTTAAACATGAAGAATTGCAAGCCAAGCAAGACTCCCTTCCTTTCAGAAGTTAAGCTTGAAGAAGCAGATTCTTCACCTATGGTAAACAATACACTGTATAGGAAATTGATTGGGTGTTTTCTATACCTTACACATACTCAACCTGGTATTTATTATGTAGTAAGTGTGGCTTCAAGATACATGGATCAGCCTCATGAGATCCATTGGATATCAGCCAAAAGGATCCTTAACTTTGTTCAGGGAACAAGGACTCATGGGATCTTCTACAAAGCTAAATCTGATCTTGATTTGATTGGGTTTACTGACAGT